>JBCJKH010030289.1:20707-31393 GCA_039877255.1 Loriculus beryllinus | reverse complement strand
TTTTGAATCCAGAGACCTCTCGCTCTTAATCTTTCCTGACAGCATAGTTTTCATGAAGCTCCTTGATTATCAAAACCACCTCCTCTACACCTATCAGAGAAATGTCTTAAGTGCTCCTTGCCCTAAATGCACCCAGTCTTACTTTTTTGTGACCTACAAATCTTCAACAGTATGGCAAATACTCCTGTAAGGCAACAGGAAATGGACCCAGAAGTGCCATAGCCATGGGACATTAAGGCAATCATCCAGTATAAATTCACTCTGTTGGTTCAAATGCAATAAAACATTTTTGATGGATTTTATTCCAGATCAAGCACTGCCCATCTTTTCATGGCCATTGTAAAGCATGAATAAACACACAAAGCCAATATCAACACCAGAATGCATTCAACAGGAATGTGATCATGTGCCTCTCTGTCATCTGGCTCATGTTTGTCTGCTGTGTGACCCAGGAAGGATATGTTGGGAAGGAACAGGAATGGTACCAAGGCCTTTCAGAATTCACAGTCCATAGAGAACTGGGGGATTCTCCCTTGGATCATGGGATTATGCTTGGATCTGTGGAAACAGCCATTTGGTGGAGCCTTCAGTTTGCTCTCCTTCCAAGGGTGCAGGAAAGGACCCACACCTCAGCAATGCAGAATAACTGGTTTTAACTTCAAGGTCTGGCCTCAGCCCTCTGAAGTAGGGCAGTTTCATCACTCCTAATGAGGGGTGGACTGGACCTCTCCTTAATGACAAAATCTGAACCCTTCAGAGCAAAATATTCACAATGATTAACAGAGTCTGTCATTCCACTTGCAAAGCTATTGATGATAGGTTTGTCACTCTTCAAACATGTCTTTAGGTTAGAGAATTTTTAGCTACCTGTGTTTTTACAGCTTCCCCAACCTTTGACCATTCTATGCTTAAGCAATTCAGTAACATGGACAGCTTTAGCAACAGCTGAAGATAGGAAGTAGAGAATACCAGTGTGCTTTCAAGACCAAAGTGGTCAGTAGCAGAATAAAATACTTCAGTCTGCTCACAGAGTGAACCTAGAATGCTTTCACTGTGACCTTATTGAAGAAAAAAAGAAAACCAAACCAAACCAAAACAAAAACAAAAGGTTAAATAGTAGTTGTGCAGGTCTCAGGGCTCCTTTAAGTAATGCCAAGAAGGCAGTAAGGAGGCAAGAAAAAGGCTTTGCTCTTTCTAGGGAAGATGGGCAATCTGAGACTATAGTTCCACAGTAATAAATTGTTAGTAGAAACATCCTGTCCTGGAGCTCAGCCTTCACTTACCATTGGCTAAGCAGATCTTCACAGCTGCACTGTGAAATACCATGCCTGCACCACCACTTCCAAGATCCTGCTGTGAACTCCACAAAGTCTGAGTTAAAAACAAGACAAAGATCCTCTTCTAATTAGTTCCTTGATCTGGTTCATGACTTCTGTGTCAGCTGATTGAGGGGCTAGTTCCTTGCAGTACATGGGGAGGAAAGAGTATGTGAAAACACCATGAGAAGGAAACAGGAACTCCTTTACCTAGCACTGTCATCAGATGCCTCCTACTGTGGAACCACAGACAGAGGTCCTTAAGCCCCTAAGAGGTCTAACCTCTTGAAAAGAAGTCTAACCAACCTCTAAGAAAATAAAAACAGGCCACCTTGTGATGTATTCATAGGTTTGAAAGTGGTACCTTGCTGAACCACTAAACACTCCTATGTACATGCTACCTGGTAAAGAATCCTTCACTTTGTAGTGATTTTGGCAACTGACTCTCAATTAAGACTTGTCTTCTGTTAAGGGAAGAAAAAAAAAAAAAGGCAGCTCTCTCTTCTATTTTACTAATACTTATGATGATGTGAGAAATGCCAAGGAAATTGTGAGGAGAAATCAACAGATACCTAGGAGGAGCTTGGATACAACAGATAAAGGAACCATAAAAATGGCTAAGTTTCTTTCAAAAGTAACAATAATAAAAGTCATAAAGCAACTCTTTGTTCTTCTAGGAAACCAACACAGTAACCAACATGTTTTTCAACCATAACATGATCTAGGAAAAACAAATAGGTAAGCTGCATATATAGCCATTTTTTAAGTCATCAAACTACCGGGCATCATCATTCAACACAGTTGCCCAAACCTTGAAATTCAGCTGTATGATCATTATAAAAAAAGCATTGTGAACTGTAACTGCTGCACTTAGCAAACAATAACCTCAGCTGTGGGATTTTCTAACCCAAATTTAGGTCATGCAACTAAAGTAAAGGAAAAGAGACAATTTTTCACAAGCTTCTTTCTGCCACATCTTTATTGAAGAGCTAAATCTGCCATGTTGTGTGCACCTGTACTCAAAAAGAGAAACAATAAAATCAGAAAATCAGTTGTCAGTGCTTCCCAATAAAAACTATCTGCTTGTTCAGATCTGTAACGTTTTGTAGGCCATTAAAAACTAATCAGAGAGATGAAAGTGTAAAAGAAAGAGCTTAGTCCTTAAAATGTCCTGTGAATTGAACTCTTCTTGAACATTCCTGTTTGAATTCCAAGCTGGAATAGCCCCATTAGCACCATTTATGAGCGATTAATTCACCTTGTCAATATTATCAGTTCTCTTCTATAGCTTGCCAACTATTCCCTGTTCAGAGAAAGGAGAAACATGGCACATTTATAATAAACCAACTCATGGATATGAGTTGCATTCACACCAATGCTGACAATTGCTCTGTGGTTTGCTCTGCAAGCTCTCTTACCAGCTGCTCTCAACCTGTTTCCAAGATTTGGAAATTTTTGTGTCTACACAGGACTCTTCAGATGGAGGATCGAGTCTTGTGGGCAGACTAATATAAAATGTATGAACAGCCCTTGAATCAAGGATGAGAAAGAGCCTCCCCAGCAGAGAGTTGTCCTCACCCATCCATAGCCTATCCATGCTCTAACTTCTATGCACCACTGATCGTCTGCCCATTTTTAAAAGGTGGGCCTTAAAAGAGCATATGGATTCTCATATAGCCTAGGCACACTCCTATAGCCTAGGATAAGCCAGGAGAAAGAAGTGGGGTTCAAACCTGCTGTGCTATTCAGCACTTCATGTTTGATAATTTAGGTAGCTGCAGCCTGCTTTGCATCTTACTCTGAGACATCTGCCTTTCCACAGATTGTCTTGGATCCACAGGGTCTAACAGCAGGCTCTGAATTCCCTCCAGGAAACCAGGACCTTGCAAGGGAAGTGCCACTTTTACAGTGCTGAAGTCTCCCTGTAGCTTTAGCCATTGGTGCCTAACCAGTGCCAGAAATAGCTATTACTTTCAGCTGGCAGAACTGCAGTAATAAATCCACAATTTATTCTTCTGTTAATTTTGTCAGGTAGTTTACTACTTACAACTACTCCCTGTGCTCCCTCCAGGCCAGACTTGTAATTTGTTCTCTCTTGATACCAAGACATTTGCAAGTCATATTCTTCAGGGTCATAAACTTCCATAGTGATTAAATTAAGAGCATGAAATTCCAACTTGCAGGACTGACAAAAGTGGACTTTGGAAAACTACTGTTTGAGGTTTATTTTTGTCCATGGGAAAAAGTGCTATAGACATCATTCCATGTGGAGTTGTTTTCTGTTTCAGTTTGTTGATCCTTTTGTCCAACTTTGTGATTACTGGACCAAAACCAAAAATCATTATAAAAGCAAAAAAATGCCATTCAGAGTAAATTCTTAAGTACTTTATTTAAGGATATGAATTTGCCTCCTGTGTTACCTTCCACGCACTTCTAGACCAAAATAAAAGCCAATCTATGCAGACCAAAAAATTAAATAACCCTGCTGAAATAAAATATTATGTTACTGTACATTTGACAAATAAAGAAAATATTTGAAGATCTACCTCTAAAGATGCATGAGAAAAATATTTAATGTTTCTACCCATGCTTGGTAAGCAAACAATTTCCATTAATTACAGGAGAGCATTCAGAACTAAGGAAACCAGACATGCTTACAATACGAGCGTGTGTCAAGCTCTACACCTGCACATCATAAAGACAGCCATGTGAAAGAATAAGGACATCAACTGGCTGATGATAGAGACTTAAACCTCCTAAATCACATGGCAAGGATAAATTAGAACTATCTGCCACCTACATCAGATGGCGAAGGAGGCAGGAACACAATGCTCTGTATATCAATTAGTGGCTTAATGGAGCCAGTTCTCATGTGTCAAATTCCAGCAGTGCCAATGAGATCAGAACAGAAGTCACAGCAAGGTCATTGCGATCTGTCAGCGGGACAGCCTCAGCCAAGTACCGCATCCTAATCCCTGTCTGCTGAGAATCTAGTGGAGGAGAAATGCCTGTACTTAAAACGCACCTAAAGTAATATCCTCCAAGGGCATCAGGCTGGAAGCAGAAGAGTGCTAAATAAGATAATAAAATGTAGTTGATTTTAGCTGTTAAATGAGCGCTTTCTGTTTTGATAGAGGAGTGTGCTGAAGTCTGCCTATTCACAGAAACAGCAAGGACATCAGCAGTGTAGCAGGGACATAATACTATACAAATACCTTCAAACCATGTACCATCTTCCCCACTTCAAGGCTGGAAAAGCTACCTCTGTGTCTATGCCCATACCCTTTGGTAGCTCACCCTGACAAGTTAGTCATTTTTTTTAAGACATAGTAACTGTAGCAACAAACTGCTGTTCAAATGATTTATCCTCCACGACCACTTGTCAGGCAGAGAAATAATGTACCTGCTGTGCAAGGCATGAGGCACCAAGCAAAAACTCTTGGCAACTTTTGCCAATCCCAGAGGCAATTAATCGGAGTTTATCCACATGCGCTAGCCTAGCCTTCTGCAGTATGGTTACACTCACAACGTTAGCATATTTCTGTCATGTTTTATGCTTGCCCTGAGGCTGTATGCAGTCACAGCAAGCAATTCAACTGCCAAAAGCAAAGATGGTGAGGAATACAATTTCTCTAATACACTCAGTGTGCCTGAAAAGTAAAACAAAGTCATATGTTTGCACTGCGGCATGGTGCACCGAGGTTGTTGCTTTGTATGTAGACATAATCCTTATGTGCATGTTACCAAAATAAACATGGTTTGGTTTGAGTTTTTTTACCCCATGTGCATTGAAAATGCTTGATGCTAAAAAAGTAGCTGCCCTAATTTGGTCAAAGTATGTGCAAATATAATAGAGAGAAGGACCCACTCCTAGGGATCAGAAGATGCATTAGTCCCAGCTTTGTTCTTTTTGAGGTCTATTGGCTCCTGTTGTTTGCTCATTCTGCCATTAATCTTCTGTCTGCTGAGAATTATTATTAGAGGGACTTATCCCTAGGAAAGAAATTTGGAGCTAAATTTAACTTCTAATTATTCAAAACAGTTGTTGAAATAAAGGAGGTGTGTAGGCCAGTTAGCAGAAGACACAATAGCAGCAGAGGTTATGCTTTGCCCTGTTTAGACTTCTGCAAGCTTCCATTCAGGTAAGGTTTCACATTGCAGCTGGCCAGATCCAAGAGCCAGATCTTGCTGCTACGAGGGGTGGGCTGTGCCTCCTCCGCCATTCCCTTCTGTTCATTCCTGCTCCATCCATCCCTTGCATGGCTTGGCAGCTCAACCGAGCTGATCTGGCTCACTAAATCCTCAGAATAATATTCACTTGCACGTGTTGAGTTATCTTTTTGTGGGTTCAGTGAGCTGAACTGGCCCACAAAACAAGGGGAGTGCTGGGAAAGAAGGGGAGAATTGTGCAGCTGGTGACAGCAGGAAGAATAGGAAGAGGGGTAGGGAGGGAGAAAGGAGAGAAACTAGCTTTTACATATGACAGTAACCTTCAGATCTGCCGTGCTATACTACAAGACCTCACCTTTACATACTACAATGGAAGAAAAAACACATTTATTTAGAATGTATAAGGTGATATCTTCCATTTCTACCACACATCTTTCTCTAGCTTACACTGAAGGAGCTCAAGTAATCAAGTGACAGGACAGGGACTACAGACTACAGAGACAGACAAGAGATGTTTTTCTTATGAAAGAATTACTGACTAGCAGTCTAAGCAAGTGAAAAAACTCTGTCTTACTCTTCTCCACAAAGAAATTAAATCATCTAGGCAATAATCTGATATGTGATAACTTTTTGTAGGTGATTACATATGTGCCAAATATTAGAACATAAATCTAAATCTAGCAATTTAGATTTGATTAAGAGGTGGACATAACTTTTTAAGTCTGTATATAAATGCTTCTCATTTTGAAAAGGCCAGCAAATTCATCTGTTGTGAAGCGCTAGGTTTCCTCATTTTTCCCCATTTGCCAGCTATTTTGAAGTACACAAGTGAAAAGGAGATTCTCAGAAACTGGAAGAGGGAAGTAGCATTTACAACCCTAGCAGAGCCACTCTATCAACTTACAGCTAAAACTGTGGTCACATGGAAAATCTACCCAACAATAAAGTCCCGCTTGCCTTTTTCGCCCCCTCATACCTGAACCAGTTTGAACAGTGTGATCAGGATGAAGGAGGAAGTAAGTGGGAAATCCATTAGCAAATGATCTCCAAACAGAAAGCTGAAGGCAATCTTTCAAGATCTTTCTCCCTAAGTTTTAAACCACCCCTTGAAACTGGAATAAAGATAACTGCTTCCATCTTCCTGTCCTGAGATGCTGAGTCACAATCTGTGCTGTTTATATTCTTTATGTTATTTTGTTTGCCCAGAGAAATTGCGGATGCCCCATTCCTGGCAGTGCTCCGGACCAAGCTGGACAGGGCTTTGAGCAACCTGGTCTAACGGAAGAAGTCCCTGCCCATTGAAAGGGGGCTGGAACTTCCAACCCAAAACATTCTATGATTCTATGAAATCAAAGATGACTTTTTTTCTATGGCAGAATAAGGCTGCTTACCTCCCCCTTTCTTTCCCTTTGCCCCTTTGCTGCCTGCTTGAGCAGGTCTTTGCAGATGCCAAGTTTGACATGGATACCTTTGCCCTTGCCCCAGGCTCCCAGTGATGCCAGTGTACAGCCCTTTCATCATTGGAATTTTTACCACAGGATTTCCAGCCACTACCCTTCAGCCTCTTCATCTCTTATCTACAATGACTTTCAGGTGGCCCAAACCTCTGGTCAAACAGCAGCACCCTGATGTTGGATGTTCCTCCTTCATTATTAAAGTAACAGGTCTTGCTCTTTTCAGCTCAGACTAGCACCAGGTATCTGACATATTCCTGCAGTCAAGCAATTGGTATAAAGACCTTTGGGTTTCTAAAGGCCCACTGATCTGCTGCTTAAAATGCAGAAATGAATGAAAATTAGAGATGAGTTGGAATAATAAATGCTAAGAAAAAGTTTTATCTCTCCCATTTTCAGGCCAATGATGCAAAAAGTGAACCAGCACAGGTAAGCAGTTTATGGGAATGACGACTCAGAAGGTTTGTGGGTAGGTGTTAAAAACTGATTACTTCTTTGTATGCGTACATGCATTCAGTGAATCCACATGGCACTTACAGCTGATAAAAAGCCACACAAGTAGCTTCTGAGAATGCTTTCATGTGTGTCTCTGATAGTTACTTTAGATGCAACAATGCATCCCATGTTGAAGGTGAAAACCCAGGTTAAATACAGAATTAGCATGTAATGAAGATAGAAACTAATGCTATAATCTCTCCCAGTAGCTGTGTCTTCCCATATTAGCAAGGCAGAAAAGCAGAGCAGTAATATTCCTGTCATGGTGCAAAGACTAATTGAAAAGTGAGGCAATCAATTGTTAATTTCATAGCTTCTGTAGTTGCTATAAATGTACAACTTTGTCATAATCCATTCATAAGAGATTTCTCATTGCGCCAGCATAGATGACTTCTTATGCCATTGTACCTCCATACGGAATTAAAATCAGTAGCACAGGAAGTCTGAGTAAGCGAGCATGAAAAAGCATCAATAGCAGGGATAACGCCATAGAGCAACAAACACTTATCCACCATGAATAGCTCCCACCAGAGGAAAGATGTAATTTATAACTCTGCTTCAGTCTCAGTCAGAAAGACTGACAAATGAAGAAAGACTTCCTTCATTTCTGCTGGAATCTCATTCTTGATGAAGCTATTGAATTCAAATACTGCTCACTTGACAGGCTCTTCCTTAGATGTACTCAGCATTTCATTTACTACTTAAAAGCTAGCTGATACTGACAAAAATAAATAAGATTATGGAGAATAATTTAAGACTAAGACTCCTCTAAATTTAGGGGGCACTGTGTTCTGTTGCTTATCATGGTGAATATTTATTGGATGGATGAAAATCCCAATATAGTAGGAATGCATTGGACATAAAAAGCCTACTATAGTTATAAATATAAACCTATTTTTGAGAGGCTAGGCACATAGGACAAGCAAAGCCTTCTGAAAATAATGGATGACTTCAGTGTGACACCAGCCCTGTGCAGCTCACAGCAGTATATGCTTACAATAGACATCTATTTTGCACAGATAGGTCAGGATATGTTACATGGTGGATTCACGCTAAGTAGTGTCAATTTTGGCTTCTTCACTGTTACAGGAAATTGCCCAGCTGACCAGAATTACACAGTATGTGTAAATTAATCCCTCAAACAGGATGTGGAAAGAAAAATTACTTTATGGGTAGCAAGTGTAAGTGCACTAATTAGGGTACTAACTTGTGACCCAAGTTGGACTGTAAACATCCTTCATGCTTCCAGCACAAAAACATTGACATTGTTATCTTAACCAGCTGCATCAATAGGTAAGCAAGACAACTCCAAGACAGAGCCTAGAAATATGCTTAAAGATGGAGAAGTTTAAATCAGGGGTTGGGGACCAGGAATTCTCAGCCCTATTTCCTCTTCTACCGCTGCAAGGTAAGAGGTCATTTAGAAAGTTATTACCATACTGTTACCACTACCACCATGCCTCATGGAAAGGAAGATGGTTCATACTCCTGTAGAAGAAAACATTTGGATTATCTACTGCAGCGAAGGACTGAGAACAGTTATTATGGAACTGTTCTTTTATCTAATCTTGATTTCAGTCTACTTCTTCCACTATATAATGATGGGTCCATTACTAGCAAAGATAATTTCACATGTGTAAAGACTTACATATTAGAGCACAAACCTCACTTTACAAATCGTAGCCTTTTCCTTGTTCCTTTTTACCCTGTAAGATCAACAGAATGCAATCAACCTAATGCAAGGACGAAACAGAACAGATCGAGTGCTCCAGTGAATGAAACAAAGTAGAAAAAAAAATAGAAGTAGGAAGAAAGTAGACTCATCTATGACTAAGTAGTGAGAGTCAGAAGAAATACAGCAGCCATGGAAGAAAATTAAAAATAGCAAAGACAAGCCCAGGACCTGAAAATGTGAGTTATGAAACAGACTCTCAGCACATATGAATGAATGCTTTGGCTTTCACACTGGAAAAAAAGAAACCTTTTAATTACAAGATACAGACTTTCAAGCCAATTGTTTAAAAAAAGATATGGGTATTTATAACAACAATAACTGTCCTCATATGAACAAATGCATCTGTCCTTCAGTCTGCTGATCTTTTTCTTCAACGGCAATGCCAGCTTAAACTCCCACCTTCTTCCCAACACCAGCAGTTTGATCCTGTTCTCTTCTTCATGAAGTCAGATGTTCAGGAGGTCATGGGGTGAACAGGTTTCAAACTGAATGTATCCAAAGCATCACCTAACCCCTGCGCTTTTTCAGCTGAGTCAGTTCCCAACTGCACAAACAGCAGACTGAGAAACTCGGGAATTTAGAATAAACTGCCTGAAAGATGGGGCTGGTGCCCAGAAGGTGCTTAGGACAGCTTAAACAGACTTGCCATCACTTGCCTTAATTCACTGTTCAACACTTTCTTTTAGCATCAGCTGGCTCTGCCTCCAAGAGAAGTAGTCACTTACCTCACAGGTATACACCGCTATCTCCCATCCCATGTCTCCATTTCCTTTTGGCAGACACAGATGGTTTTTGCAGCTTTACAATAAACAGGATTGGGGAACTTACCCAGCTGAAAAACAGATTTTGCCTTTGTTTTGTTTTGCTCAAGTCAGTTCTCAAGGGATGCATCTTCCACCTATTTCATCCCACATGTACAAACTTGAGGGTGCGAGCCAGTGCATGGGGATGAGGAACCACAGGACTCTCTCTGTCTGACACTGTCTTAGCTACTATATGTGTTCATGGAATTAGAGTCCAGTGGGTCCTAAAGCTGTCTGACTTAGCTGTAAACATGCAGCCACTTACTTGTTTTAACTGTATACACAGCAAGGATGTAATGGACTGAAGTGGCAACCCACAGATAAATAAATCACCTCTTATGTTCATTCGAGTCACTTCCAGTCAATTTGATGATTTCTTAATGTGATTGCCCAGTCTGACAACAGATACCTGTGGAACTTTATCACTCAGAGTCACTGTAATTAACATGATTCCTGTCAGCACAAACAATCAGATAATCTGGTCAAGTCAGCTCTAGAAATGTCCACAAGGAGACACAACTTGCATGAAGCCAGAGAAGACGACTCACCACTCTTGCCTTTTTTTAATGCTTTGATCTCTCTCTCTCTAAAACCCAGAAAGAGCAAAAGCAAAGAAACAAATTTCTAGTATGCTGATAAAGAAGAACATTCATGGAACCTCTTCAATCAACCTGGCATGTCACATGACCAAGAATTTGCAAGTGCAAAGCAAA
>JBCJKH010030289.1:7471-20607 GCA_039877255.1 Loriculus beryllinus | reverse complement strand
TAAAGAAGAACATTCATGGAACCTCTTCAATCAACCTGGCATGTCACATGACCAAGAATTTGCAAGTGCAAAGCAAATGCATTGCTGGAAAACAAGATAATTCAAGGCTGATAGAGGAGTCAATCCAAAGCAAAGAGAAGAGAGACAGTAAAGCCATTCACTCACCTAGACTAGATAATGGGAATTCGTAAGTTCCCAGGATCTTATGAAAGAAACAGTTCACAGCATGGACAAATAGCATGGTCAGTGCAAGGCAGGAACTGGGCAAAGCACAATGTGCTAGCACAGACTCTGATGCCTAACCTAAGCCTGGTACTGAGCCTGAAGTTTCACACACAGCCACCATATTGAGCCATGCACTGTGTCCTCCACGGGTGCTATCAGGGGTTCCCTCCCTCTCCGTTCCTGCCCTTACATCAGGTGTAGGACTCATCCAGCCACAGGCTAACTCGGAACTGGATGAGCCACATGAAAACTCATCAATATATTTGAAGGGCAGGACAACTATTTTCAACAGCAGCATGGTCTTAAGTCCACTGTGAAACCATACCTAAATCTATGACAGAATACCGAAAATAGCCTACAAGATCTACAACAGAATTGCAACTTACTCTTCCAATGCAAGGAAATTACTTCTTTCTATAATTATATCTAATAATGGCAGGCTTCCCCTGTCCTAAACCCTTTTGATCTCTGAAACTCTGCATGCCACCAGACATCTACCGAATGACTAATCAGTCAGAAGCCCCACTGGATTAAATGCATGGGCAACCTGATGGTGACTGCAGGTTTTGGAGTGGGGATATATTGGACAAGGACACTGGAAGGAAGAACAAAAATTGCTCAAGCTCTCTCAGAACATTCAAAATACCTTTCCAAAATATCAGATTAAAATAAAAGCAAGGGGCGGGGGAGGGACTGAAAGCAAGCCTACAGTTTAAATATCCTCCAGTGTCAAAAGGCTATTACTGAAGTGCCTTCTCTTCCGCCTACTGTGAGAAAAAAGAAATAGCAGGACAAGAGAAACCAAGGAACAATGGAGAATATGGCCATTCCATATGTTAGCACTTGCCACAAGAATCAGAAACTGCATCCAAGCAGATTCATCCACATCATCTACCAATGATGCTTCTTCATCACTTCCAGCTGGATTCCACTGCTAACAGCAAGTGCAGGAAGCTGGCTTGAATCTCTTGGACATACTTAACATTTAAGTGGATCATGAAAAATTCCCTAAGGTTCCTCAGGGGAGCAGATGACACAGTGGGGCTCTTCAAAATATAAACTAGAAATTTTTCCCTCAGTCAACATTATGCAAGACTGAATGACCTAGGCAAAAGGACAGCAAGATACGGCTTTGGCCCATCAGACACACAAAGTATAAAACAAGCAGTTTAAGGCCCATCAGTAAGAGATGGGTTTCATGTTTGGCAGCAGTGCTATTACAACTGGTTTGAACAACTTCTCCATTTTAGTTCTCTCTCTGCTCTTCCAGCCAAGCTGTTTCAGCAACCAAGTAACAAACTTGATCAAAGTAAACAAACTTGATCCATCTGTAAAACAACCCAGCAAAGTAAAAGGTGATTTTCAGGTGAATCCATTCCCAGTCCTGTTAATTGTGCAAGTGCCCAAACAGATCTGACAGCATGATGGAAGAAGCACTGCATGGACATGAACGGGAATCTGGGAGTAGCTGATTAAGTTGACAGTGCACTTAAGAAATACACAGAATGACACTCAAAATACCGCAAGTATAAGAAAGCCTGACACAGACACACACTGCAACATTGATCCTGATCTTACAACACACCAGATCCAGCAGCGAAGCCGACTTAGGAAGCCCCTATCCCTCCAGCATCTGGTTGCCTGTCCTTCAAGTGTGCTGATCAAACTGTTTCTATGTTGAACTGAAAATTGGTTCAACAAAAGGAACTGGAGTACAAACAATGCTTGAAAGAAAGGGTGTGCAAGACCTCAAGGAAAACTGTGTATTTCCTATACAACGTTATAGAATCATAGAATCGTTAGGGTTGGAAAGGACCTGAAGATCGTCTAGTTCCAACTCCCCTGCCATAAGCAGGGACACCCCACATTAAACCATGCCTCCCAAGGCATGTTATAGTGAAACAGTTAAAATAGTCGTAATTCACATTTCATATTGTGTGGTGCAAACCTGTGTACTGCAACATGTTTTAAATGAAAATGTCCTAAATATGATCTGGCTCAGGTTCTTTTTTATTATTTTGCATCCACATATGAGAAACTAAGGAGCACAGCCAAGCAAAATAAGGTGGCTATGATGTACCATTCCATCATGCCTGGGGAAAGAAAAACAAGCACTGGTACATACATCTCCAACACCCAGCCATCAAAACAAGTCTTTTTCTTTTTCAGTTTTGTTTATTTGGACAGGCTTAGAAGGCCATCCATTTCATAAAACAGAGACAGTAACAGGAAACCAACTTCAGAGCATATATCCCTAACTATCCCTGAAATACAGTACATACTTTAAAGTAGTATGCACTGTTCGATTAACAGCTCGCCACCCTGCAGGACCAGTCCATGTGAGAATAACAATTCTGATTAACACCAGAAAGAGATCATACGAGCAAAGAGGAAAGAAAGCAAAACGACAGGAACTCCACACATTTAGGTTTATAGAAAAGCACAAAGGGAAGTCACATTCACAACTTTTTCTCTGAAAGTCAATGGGAGTTCAACATCTGACTTTCCCACTCTGTAAAATCACCCTTTTGTAGAATCCAAAGCACAGCATGAATTCACACCCAAGCTGGCTTAACATAAAACATGCTTTCTAAAGTACAGTGCAGAACCTATAGCTCAGACATCACATTCCCATTGTACACTTGGAGAACTGAAAACTGATCTAGTCCCTATGAGACAGCCCTGAGATCCCATGTATTGTACATTACAATTATGTACTTAAAATAACAAGAAAACCCTGAAATTTCAGAAGGAATTAATCTACCAGAAGCTTCTGCTAAATACATAGTATTACCAACCACTTCAATTTTGTCCTAAAGCACTAGAAAACGCATTATAGGTCAACCCTCTTTTGTCAGAAACAACTAGCTGTTCTTTCTCATCTCTAATTTCCATGAACTAGAATAGAGCTCCATTAATACTTACCAGATACTTTTCTCATTGTATTAAGGAAAACAGAGTTCTTTTCTTAGACGCTGTCTCTTACTAGACACACAGGGGATATGCATCACACAGAATGCCTGATAAAGAAATCACCACATTCCAAAAAAGTGGGTATAACACCATATTGACTGTGACGTCTAAACAGTATTTTAAAGTGCTTACACATGTGCCTAAGTACTGTCCTGAAGCCTCAGAGAAATCAAGTACAGGATATTTACATACAAACATAATAACTTTCAGATAACTTAATCTGAGGCTGATAGATACTATCAAGGTTGTTATCACAATTGCAGGATTTGATTGCAAACTGTAGCACAGGCACTATATGAAAGCCCCATTCAGAAATAAAAATATTGATTCAAATTATTCAAAATTGAGGACACATGAAACTCATTTTTGTCAACATTTCATTCGACTGATACACATTTTCTGTCTAGGGATCCACCCAGTATATGATGCATACCCAGTAGATTTGATTTACATGACAAATTCTTTTAAATAATATTCTTTAAGTAAGTCTTATTCCTCCTAGCTTCTAGTATAATTATTTTGGATAATGTTTCTTTTATGCTGAGAACACTGATTCCTCCTGATGTTCTTAGCTGCAGAAGACCTTTTTATTTAAGAAGTTTACCATATATAGGGAAAAAACAAACAAACAAACAAACAAACAAAAACAAACAAACAAAAAAACCAACCCAAAGGCTGTAACCTGCAAAATGACTAAAAAGCATTCTGTAAAATTCAGTGCACACAGACATAAATTCCCTGTAAGATTAATAACCATTACAATTCTACATCAACCTGTGCAGGAGGTGTGCATAGTCCAAGAAACTCAACTTTGGTAAATATATCAGGTTGAAGTAACCACAGAAAACACATATACCTCAGCTCTAACCATCTAAAACCATTACACCGGTGTTATCAGCATTGCAAAACAGTAGTATGAGCTAAAAGGCAAGCAGAAAACCTGAAATCAGAAATTCATGTTGCAGTTCTTCTACATGACGGACTGTGTAACCTTTAGCACTGAGCCTGTCTGCCTCAGCCTCCCCATACAGAAAAACAGGAATTTGCACAACTTTTCATGATGCATCAAATTTGCTCTGCTTTCAAGCTTCTGTTAGTAATAGCTCTGTGCAAGGTGGAAAGAAGCCAGTTTTAAGAGCTGAGTGCAAGTAAACAGCATCTGCCAACTTAATCCAAAAAAGTCCAAAACATCTTAGGCAAAGAAAGCATGATCTAGTACTCTGCTCAACAGCAATTCTCTGTGTCTGTATATAAAGCTATAACTTTTGAGCATCTCTTTTGATCAATGCTCACAATTTAGAGGAACGTTTCATTCTTACTGGCTGAAAATTGAAAAGAAAGCGAGAAAACAGAGGCTACATCTGCTGACCCGAATTTGTTTTTTAAAACCACTTCCATATTATTATGAACTTCCAGGATTCTTTAAGGAAGCGATTAATAACCCCTATCCTTAATGCCATCTCCATCTCACCCTGTTGCACTACCTCAGCATTACAAGTTTTGCCCATCCTTGAAGAGATAACTTGCTGGGAGAAAAGAAAGGGGATAATGCTTAGGGAGAATAGAGTGGGAGACTTGCACAGCATCACTGCTGGAGAAGCCATGGAGGCTGAATGATCTCACAGAGCCACTGGCTGTGGGAAAGGGAAGGCAGAGCACTGACAGCAGTAAGGGCGGTCAATGGCATGAAAGACTGACATATGGGATGAGGATGCCTGGAAAACAAAGAGCACACACAGTCTCTGGCTTGGAGATGCATGTCCCATGGGCTTTTCTCTCTGCAACTCCCACACGGCAAATACAGCCCACAAGCAGATAATGCTTCAAACTGACAACCTTCACAGAGCCATGGAGCAGGAGAAACCCAGCAGTGCTGGATGACATGGGGATACCAGCTGCAACAGTAAAGAGATGGAAAGAGGGAGGGGACTGAGAGAATCCCTGTCAGCAAGTAAGCTTGCTGGGCTCTACACAGCTCAGCTTTATCTGCCTTGCTCCAAGGCCTGAACTCCTCCAGTTTCTTAGATATTAATGTTCCTCTCCATTTAGCAAAACTTTCTTAATGCTGATCTGCTCTTGGCAACCTCCTGTCTCCACTCCCTTGGTTTCTGTCAGCACTTAATAAAGAACTCTGATGATCTAATGTGATTAGGGCCACAAGGATGATCAAGGGTCTGGAGCATCTCTCTTATGAGGACAGATTGTGGGAGCTCGGCCTGTTTAGTCTAGAGAAGAGCAGACTGAGAGGGGAGCTCATTAGTGCAGATCAGTATCTCAAAAGCAGGTACCAGGAGGATGCCGCCAGACTCTTCAGTGGCGCCCAGCAACAGGACAAGGAGCAATGGCCATAAACTAAAACTCAAGAAGTTTCATCTCACCATGAGGAAGAACTTCTTTACATTGAGGGTGGCAGAACACTGGAACAGGCTGCCCAGGGAGGTTGTGGAGTCTCCCTCTCTGGAGACATGCAAAACCTGCCTGGACAAGTTCCTGTGTAAATTGCTCTGAGTGGCCCTGCCTTTGCAGGGGGGTTGGATTGGATGATCTTCAGAGGTCCCTTCTAACCCTGATGATGCTGTGATCTGTATCTGCCTGCCACCTCACCTGCGACTGCCAGACATACTGTTCCTAGAGACATCACCACGTGCACAGAGGTGCCTCCAAACACTTGCAGTTATTGGTGACTTGTATAGCTGTTGTGCTACTCCTACCTTACGCATAGTAGTAGTATAAGCATTGCAATTCAAGGCATGCAAGCCTATTTTTCTCAGACTTCAGGATGTTCCAGTGTCACTACTATTGATGTGCTTTTCACATGGTTTGTGGGCAGGTCTGCTCTTCATTTTCTTACTGGTAGTCACAGCTGAAAAGTCTTATTTGAAACAATAAAGCTGAGGAGGTTTCTGTTAATTTTTAAACTTCCCTCTACTCCCTCCCACCCCCCCTTGCACTGCCCTCATATCAATAAGCATCTGCCTGCCTTCCTGAAGGCCACCCATGCTAGTATATTCCAGCAAGATCCTGTTACAGGTCACAGCATACAGCCCAAGCTATGCACTTGCTTTACCTCCACCCAAAGGGATTTAAAGAAATTCAACCTCCAGACAATCTGGAAAATCTAAGTTGATCATTTACTGCTATTAACGCCACAAAAGATTATGCTGAGTTGATATGCACAGGTAGTTACAGCATTTGCAAGCACAGACCTCATCAAATGCACATGTCACCTGAGCAGGATGTTTCCAACAATTTGAAGTCAGCACACACTGCTTAAGCTGTTCTTTTGTACCCTTCTCCCCATTATTCCTTTCCCCTCACATATATATTCCTATGCTTAGTCTTTCTCCCAAGAGAAATAAGCAACGGGTTTGATTCCTCTCTCACGGCTGTCAGTGAGCTTCAGCTCACTGTATGAGCCCAGACTGTGCAGAAGGCCCAGTTCAGTGGCTTTGGTTAGCAACATGCTGAGGAAGGCTGGCACACCATGAAAGGACCATCACCATTTATCAGTAAAATCTAGTGCAGATGAAGGAAGATCTTGGCTGTTAGGCACTCTGCTAGATCATGCATGCAAAGCCTATTGATACAGAGAAGATACTGAGATTACTAGAAGTTGAAAAAAGTCATAATATTAATACCTTATTCCACATTGACACTCAGCCAGTATTTCACTGTGGAAGATACGGCCCACAAGGATATTGGACATTAGGACTCACTTTGACAGCCACTGTCTGTTCCAATCTTTCTCCTCAATTTCATCTGTAGTAGGTGGATACTTCTGCCATCAGCTTAACTGACACTTGCTGCTCCACTCTTCTGTGAGTGCACTACCCATTGCTGTTTCAGTTCATCTCCCCACATGATCTCTCTTTGAGCCCACAGACTCAGCAAGAGTGTCCTTCATGCTTTGCTACTTGCACTCAAGAGCTATGCAAAGTCAGAAGATGAACAAGGGCCTGGCACAATGGCAAAAAAAGGTTTTGCACCCCAAAAGCAATTGAACTGCCTATTCTGAACATGACACAGAGCATTCTGGATAATGGCACAGCCCCTGTATTGCTCTCCAAGACACCTTCATTAAAAAAAGCAAGCTGTGCAGACTTCTTTGTACCCAACAGTTAGGCCAAAAGAAATAAGTGAGGTGCACACAGGAAAGGGGCCTCATCTTCCTTGCCTGTTCACATGTTGTGTGACACCATTTTCTTCCTGACTTTACCAAAGTGCAGAAGTTGTTTTCACTGTTAGCAATTCCACTGCAATTAGCAATGCCTCCTATATCAGATGGCCCTGCTTCTCCTTCCATTTGAGCTATCAGACTTACAGCCCTTATTCCACATCCTGCTGGTCAGCTTTTCCAAGCCTCACCTGCACATCTTGTCCTGCTGTTAGGTTTTTTGCTGCTCCACTCTTCTGATTTGATTGACAGATGGTAGTGCTTGCGCTATAATACAGTAGTTTCATAGCCATTGCAATATCATAGTATTTCAGAGCACAGAGGTAGAAAGGAGCTGTACATGGGAGCCATTTCTTGCTATTTATAAAGAAAGAAAAATTGAATAAATGAAGATAAAAGTTGGTGAGATAAAAGGTAATAACAACCTAGTCTGTTCAGTCAGTACCATCTGGTCTCATCTGGTAACTGGAACAAACTATACAGTGCATCATACTGCTTTACTTTCCTGTCAACACAAACAAGCAAACCTAGACACCTGGCAAGGCAAAGCTGTTGTGTTTTCAAACTATCTGGTCCTACAAATGCTTGACATTCCTGCTAGAGCTGTATCCTCTTTCAGTTACTGGAGAGCTGTTGTTAATGTCTATATTATTTGGGAAAGGCTTATGTGCATCAGCTCTACATAGCACTGCAACCTTTGTGTGTGCAATAAACCTGGAAAATGTTGGATTCCTCTTCCTAAAGGTCTGAAAAAAATAGGATTTCCAACTCCTAACATAACAGTGGTTCCATCTGTTTCTAATCTCATTGTTCTGGGTACTTCTTCCTGGCCCAAAGACACCCAGGGGAAGTCAGTGATTCTTTTCAGAGGGTGGAAATTATTTTGTCAGTGCTACAGCCAGCTCCATTGCTTTCTTCTAAAACACTCCACAGCTCAGCTTATTGCCTCAGCCCTGATTGCACTCTTCAGCTCTACTTCCCACATTTACAGAAAAAGCTGTAGAAATATCTGTGCTAAGGGGGGTTTATTGTTGATAGAGTTCAACTTCTTAGCTCTTTGCCATACCTACACACTGTTTTAAATAGGCAGAAATACAAATAAATCACTTATTAGGCTCAGTCTTACGTGAAAGATCAGATGAACTAGCAGGTTTCTCTGGCACTTAATGTCCAGCATTAGCCACCTATGGCCATCATCCTATAGAGTGAGGAAGCAGCATCCTGCCTGCCAGGGCAACATGCCACAGACTGCTCTGCTGTACTTGCACTCCTTGTACTTGTTTCTCAGCAAGGGGAGAGCACTGAGCACCTAGCCTGCTGGGCCAGCCCTCTGTCCCCAGCTTCATCTGATACGAGCACTCCTTGCATTTTATGACGGCCTTCCCTTGAAGCCATACACATGGGTCTTAAAATGGCCCTTTTAGGAAAAGAGACCACAATTTTTAATCTCTAATGCTTGTGTTTACTTCTACTGAACAGATATCCAGAGGTATAATCACTCCTATAACATTATGGAAGCAAACAGATTCTCTGGAGTGCCAGAAATAAGCATCTATGGCTTTTAAATAAATGAAGTGATAAAATCCAAATCCTCCCCTAATGTTTTCAAAATATATTTCATCTAAAGTCATTTTCTCTGTGAGTCAAACTCGGCGTTGAAGTTGAAGTAATTTCCAGCTCCTGGGAATATTACATCACCTTTGTCTGTCTACAAGTTTGGCCTCTCATCAAAGCTGATGCTCTGGTTGAAAGGTTTCCACCCTCACCTCTCTATGCCCCAACCAGCTGAGGTTTCCGTTCCTTCCTGCCTGCTTAGCTGTACCTGTTCTGCATTCAGGTCTATAAAAACCCCCAAACCTGTTCAACCCAAAACCCCTTCTCCGTCCAAACACATGGTATTACAAGGATGTGTGCTAACCTGGTTAGTCCTCACAGTTAGACACATGTAGGTTTTCAGGAAAATCAACAAGAACCATCTTCTCCACATCAGCAGACAAGGTATTTATACACACACAGATCATACTTATAGAGCAATTCCCAAAACAACGCAAACTGTATATAGCCAACATTTTACATGAACAAGAGAAGGGGAGGTCCCAGCTCTTTGTCATACCATTCTCAGCCATCTGGACTTCCTTCTCACCTTTCAATTAAGCAAATCCTTGAAAAAGAGACAGAAAACTAATATTAAAAAATAAAACAGAAAATCAGACTTTTTTTTCTGCTACTTCAGTGGGTTGAATAAGCATACATGCAGTAAAGCACTAGAGTCCACATAAGGGAAGAATCACTACCATGCAGTCAGGAGCAAGACAGAGAAAATCAACAGATCCTTTTGGAAGCTGTATGCAAACCCATGCAGCCATTCCTAGAGCTAATCATACTTAAGTAGGCAGTTCCATGACTTCAAGCACTTTATCCTTATTACAGTCACTGTTGCAGTAGACACAGTCCTCAAGCTGAGCCATCCTCAGGTACTGACAGACCCACAGTTTGGAGGAAGGGGTAACAGCCTGAAGCTTTTCTGGGACTACAGGTCAGATGCTGCGCTAGTTCCTAGTCAATGCCTGACTCTGGATGATACTCACTCAGTTTTCCAGTTGAACTTGTCTACTGGTGAGGTTGCATGCTAAAGTGCACAACTGTGGCATTCCGAGTTTCTAATACATTATTTTCCAATGTGATTCGGATAAAATCAGAAGAGTCCAGCACCTACACATTAACACAAACCCTGTATGCTTTTGAGGTTTTGATGTACTTGTAGCATTTTCACCTAACAAGTGAAATCTGGGATTTCAGATCAGTAAAAAGCAGGCTACTTATATATCCAAGCAGAAGACTGGGGAGAAGTTTAGAGAAAAAGAAACTAGGAAAGTAACATACATGCTTTAATTTTCCTATTCCCGATCAGTCCACATTTCAGGAAAACCTGAACATTGTTCCCTTTGCTGGCCTGCCTGTCCTCCTCAGAAGACACAAGACAAAAACAGACAGACATTTCCAGTGTCCTGCTTACAAACCAGCTTGAATGTATTATTCCTTCAAAACATCTGTTTGCACTAATAACATGAGAAAAAATGTTGAGGCTTTATGTGTTTGATAACAAGCTGTGACCTCTGCTTTGGAATTTGGTTAAACCCAGACCCACAGTCCCATCTTAACACCACCTTCCAGAGCACCCCTGAAATGTGGACCAGCAGCAAGCCACAAACCAGGTGATGTCTTGGTCAACCTGCACCAACTATTTCTTCTAAGGGACTTACAGTCTTCCTACCTCTTGCCTTCATCTTGTCTATGGCTTAAAGGCAGATCCCACCACTGTGATAAAGATGCAAGGAGGGACTGTACAGGCATGTCTGCCAGGACAAATGTGCAGCCTCTGGCCACATGACACACTGCGCAGTGATCACAGGACAGAGTAAGCCCACATTAGCCACAGGACAGGACACAGACACAGCCTCCAGTGAAATGACACATTTCACACATACCTGGACATGTGGCAGCTAGATGATAGGTAGATTTTGAGAACATGACATATACACAGCTATTTATCTGTCAGGGAAAGGGACACACCTTTCCTTATCACATAGCTATCAGAAGCTATGTGCCTGCCCAGACTGAAAGCACAAGCAGAGCTGCCTCGGAGCAATTCTGATTACGGTAAATACACTGCTGCTCCTACAGCACATCATTTTTCTCTTTGTCTGGTTTGCTGATGTTCTCTATTACAGGTAGAGTGGTTTGTATCTTCAAGATAACAAGCTAGTCCATTTTATTACACATTAATGAGGTTCACTACAAGGTTTCCTTTTATTTTCAACCATTTGACTGATAGTGAACATTCTTCACATAGTCAAGCAGAATACCTGTGGGACATCCTAAAACTCTTTTCATTCCTACTAGCTGCTTATAAAATTACAATGGAGTAAAATTGTCAATTAAGAAGAAAATGCTAAAATAGCTAAAGAAAGAAATATCACTGTCCTCCACTGAGTACTTGTTTATTTGTTTACCTGCCTTTCTAAAGTGTGGTCTTTGTTCAGGTCTTAAACCATGGAAAGACAGAGGAACAGCAAGGATCATACATCAGTGACACGAAGAGCAATGAAGCAACAACCAGTCCTGTTAAGGACACAGATGTTTGTCTTTTACAAATGTAACGTGGCATCTGGCACACCCAAAAGTCCAATGGCTGGAAAACAATTACAGAGGAAGCACCTTTTAGGCAAATGATCAAATCTCATCTAGTGCAGGGATTTCAGTGGAAGATAACAGAGGTAATTCTGTGTTTGGTATTGCTTTATTGAAGCGGCTTTGGCTCTAAGTTTTCTCACTGTTATGAGGAAAAGCTATGCCTTGGGAATGTTTTAACCAAATATGTTTTAACCTATATACTTCATGCATCTCAAAGTTGTCTCCAAGCACGGGTCTGAAATGAGGTACCTGAAGGCAGGTGAGGTAAGAGTGAAGACCAGTTTCTTCCCTTCAGGACAGAATGCTGTTTTGGTACTAGCTTAGGTTCCTCCACCCAAAACAAGGTCCTGCTGTTAACAGTAAACACATTCTCTGTGCAAACCAGTAACTTTCAACAGGAGGGTTACAGATCCCAGGAGGTTTATAGACCATTGCTGGAGAGTCTGAAGAAGGTAGCTGTAAAGACAAGCCATTATTAATAGTCTCAGAAACACCAAGCAGTGGTTCACATCTCCAGGAGAGAAAAAGACAGAGTGCCTGTAAATCAGAAGACAGTAAAATCCCTGAGTTGTCCTCTTGTTCAGTCTTCTGAGGTTTGCACACTGCACACTTGCTCCTGTTCCTCTCTTTAAACCTCTTACTGCTGTGGCTCAGTCCCCCATCTCTGATCTGCCTCTTGAAAATAATTCCCTTCTATATTCAAATCTCTTCTCTCTTCTTTAAGAGTACAAATCTCTTATCTACTGAAAAAAATTCTCTGCACCTTCCTGCCCTCAGCAGACACAGTGCTGGAAATTCTAATAGAGCAACTTAGCACATCTTTAGTATGTGTTGCACTTTTCATTTAAAAATAAAGCATGACATTTATCTACATAACTGTAATTCCTTAATGACTTTCCTTCAGGTGTTTCTCTTCTAAGGACAATTACAGGCACTGAAGTGACTGTATAAAATGACATGCATACCTGATAACTCCGCTTGTCTGCTTCCAGGGCGTTATTTTCTAACTTAATTGACATTAGCAAAGTGTTGCTTTTGGTGCAATGGCAGAAATGAATCAGCTGGAAGGGAGAAAACTTGTTCTAGTCTTCTGCCTACACTAACAGGCCAACTGTCACAGTTTTGACTGCAGGACTTACGGTTCCTCCTCTCAGTGGCCAGACTGGACCAAACCTCCACAAGAACAGCTGGGAGAGGCGGCTGATCCTTCCACTGCTTCATGCTATAAGAGAAAGCCAACAGACAATATATTGCCACAGACAGGAGTATATTGCACACTGGAGTGAGACTTCGGAATGTGCTGAGGAAAAACACGCTTCCTTCTGGTGCTGAGCAGTGCTACCATTCCTATTCATAGGTGCCACATGTGACGCATCAGTCACAGTCACATTAGCATGTGGACAAGCCAGATCCCCAACACAACCAACGCCACGCTGCTTCCCTCATGTCCAAAAAAAACAGGAACCGGGAACTCAACGGACCTGTAACCCTGCAGCACCCCACCTACAAAACGGGGTGCAGAACTGTCCGCAGAGCCTCCTATGGCCTCAACATGCCAGCAAGGAAAAGG
>JBCJKH010030283.1:9295-43719 GCA_039877255.1 Loriculus beryllinus | reverse complement strand
CTGGGAGCAGTAGGGTGCTGGTGCCGGTCCTGGCTCAGCTTGACGAAAGCCACTGTGCTCTCCGAGGAGCCTGTACCTCTGAGGGTACACAGAGTGTAGTGAGCGCCTCACTGACACATTCGCTTTCCTACCTGTTTCTTCCTCACTCTGTCACTTGCTGGCATGTACAGTTTGAGCCCTCCTGAACCCTGACAGTGGGCTCTCTCCTCCGGATTTATTCCTCTGAGGTCTCAGGTCCTCTCTACACCATGTTTGAACAGCAATGCTCCTTCACGGATGGAGCTGGCTGCATCATCTCTGCTGTTCTTGAGTGGTCTTGTTACTGCTAACAGGGCTGTGTGAAAGCCATGCTTGCATTTCTCCTAGAGATACAACAGGCGTGTGCATTTGTGGATGTGCACATGTTCATATAGCTCTGAGCAAATAGGATGTTTCTGTGTCTCTGTCTCATGCAACTTTGGCTTAACTGGAGAAAGGGAACAGCAAGCCACCCGTTGTCTTCTCCCCAGGCACAGAGACGTCTTTTTGCATTCTCACTGCAGCACAATGCCATGGCCTCTCTCAAGTCCTCAGTCCCAAGTGAGCAACACAGGACCTGAAGTGCCAAGGGCAGGAGCTTCTTCCCAGAGGATGCTGCAGACCACCACCGCTGCCTGATTCCTCTCATTCCACCACATTGACTCCCCTTCGAAACAGACTAAGCTGACCCACCCAGGTCGTGAACCAGCTTCATCTTAAACAAGAACTCATCAAAAATAACTTCAGTTACAGCCAAATGCAAGCTGGGACAAAACAGAAAGTATACTGGTTCATCTCCAGTCTCCTGACCTAAACTGAGATATTTTCTTTAAAGCCTTCAGTTCACACTGAGTACTGCAGGGGTTTCTGACCTGCAAGAAAATGCAATATTTCAATGTAGACAGCAGCCAACATGGTAATTGATGGTAATGGTGAGAAACTTTACAGGACATTCTAAATATAAGTGTAAGCAACACCAACACTACCAGGTATACAAAAGCAGAAAGGAATGAAGGGCATTCCTATGAAGATTCATAAACTAAGCAGCTGCAAGTCCAGCTGAGGGCCCAGCGGTGACACAAACAGGGCTTTGGGCATTAATTTGATGGGGTGCCTTAGTATTGCCCTTGGAGAAGAGAAACAAATTTAATGCAAGCTCTGAAAATAGAAAATTAAACAAAAGCATATTGAATTGGACTATATATTTCTCTGGATCCTCCTGTCTACTACCTTTGGCAGCCTCATTCTTCTCTGGGAAGGACACAATTTCTTTATTTTCTTTTTAAATGGACTACAGCACAACAAATTGGTATTTCCTTGAAAGCTACCAGCTGGTCAGGCACCAGGGCAAAAAAGCTCATGGCAGAACAACAGGAAGAGACTGGCAGCTGCAGTCCCTGCCTCAGCTGCAAGCATTCAGAAATGCTTCTCAGGTTGGACTGTGTAAGAGATAAACAAAGCACAGAAGTACTGCCCAATGTAGTTACCAGAAAAATTGAGAATTCTAGGAATTTTACTCTCTTTTGACTTGCCATGCTTTTGGAAATGTTCCTTCTGAAAGACCCAGAGCACGAGGGAGCAAGGCAGAGAGCATCCAACAGTTTAACTGAGTGATGCAGCATATAATGAAAGCTGCCCTCATTATAACTTCGAAGCCAAGGTTTTAAAGCTGACATCTGTACAGCTCAGGGAGCTGAGACGATACACTGGTACATGCTCCTTAAGAAAGGAACATGTTTCCTTCATCACCAGTAACCTGAATATTCCTGGTCATCTCAACTTCATCTCTGTCATCCACACACCTTCCAATCTACTACAAAGGTTACATCTGATTGTGAATTTACTGCTGGATCAACCAATGAGATAAGAGGCACATGTGAGATAAACCTGTTCATTTTACTGCGAACTATGAAAAATATTTAAGGAACTATAAATCACTGAGTTTCCTTTTCAATTTGAAGTGCTTCACATGACAGCAAAACTGAGAGCAGATGGACTGGACCTTGGCTGTGACTTGCTGAGGAAGCCAGAGGTGGTAGTTACCATCCAGGGACAACCACAGAAAGGGATTTGTGACAGATTACAAGTAGGAGTGTTTGCTCTCATTGCCACTTCTACGACACTTAGCCACTTATTCATAGAGCATTTCTTTAAGGCTATTGATACATGGACTGCAGTATATCACAAAATTACTTAGCAAAAAGTACTGTGCATTCTTGTTTCTCATTTAGTACAATTACAGTATTTCAGAAAAAGTGTTTTATCTCATTAAAAGTGACTGAAAAAATATTACAAATGAAAAAAACTCAGTCCATCAAAATCTAAGGTTAATATATCTACCCCAAGTGAAACCACTAAATTTATCAGCACTTACAAATGCTTTATAATCACATGACTGGAAAATGAGCTTCTCTGGATGATGTTGCCAATATTGTACAGGTGTTGATGCTGTGGCTTCATTTGGAGGTCTCAAGGTAATGGAAGGCTCTCCCCAGTCTCCTGTCTGAAAATCATAGTTGTTCAAGATATAAGAGAAGTTGCAGGAAAATTCATTATATAATAACCTTCCATTGTTGTGCTCAATTCACAATAATTTATTTCATACACATAGAGCCATGTTATTAAAATAAGGGAACACAACTCCTACAACATTTTGTATGATTTAATTTATAATCCAAAGTCATCTACTGTAGTGTTTAATGAGACTTTAATTAAATCTATTTGCTTTGAGAATAAAATCATTAGGCTCTGGAAACGTTCTTTAAAAATAACTGTTTACAATACATATATGAGGATGAAAGCAATGAGATGCACAAAAATGTCATTCACAAATTCTGCTACGTTTTACAAGCTTTTTTACGCTGTTAGAAGTGTTCCATTACCCCAGCACATATAATCGATAACTAACTTTACTAAATGACTAAATAACTTAGACTTGCTTTGATCTGAAAACTTACTGCACATTCTTCAAACATAGATATTCTTTAATCTCTTTACAAATATTTGCTTTGAACACCTTCTCTTGATGTTCATTGTAGAGTTACTAACATTGCCCTTCCGTATCCATAATTCTCATTGATACAAGTGGCTGATTGCCTTCCTGAGTTGCCATCTCCCCTCTTTCCTCAAAGTTCTCAGAGAACAAGAGTAGGACTGCAGTTTACCAAATCCCTTTGCAGGACACTCTTCTCCCTTCCAAAAAGAGCCAACACAGGCATTGGTACAGGAATACTCCCAGCATGGTTGTGCTGGTCTGGGTCTTGCCTGCCATTGTGTATTTTTGGACATGGCTTTATTGGACCTGACTGGCCCTTGGGGACTCCTTCCACCTTGAAGGCCCTTGCAAAAAAAGATACTGAGATTGTTTATTTATTTTTTAACTGCAAGCTCTCCTACTTTTGGTTCACATGTGCTCATGCTCTCTCTTCAACAGGGAGGCTGCCAAATCAGCATCAGCTCACTTTAAGAGAAAACGACCTGTGGATGGAGTCCTCCTCTTCTCAAGTCTCCTTCCCTTTGCCACTGGCCCCACTTCTCCCCTATCCTGTCTGATCTGTTCCTGTTTGTTTCTGAATTCTCCTGTCCTTCCTATCTGTCTTTTGGGGATCAGATTTCTCCCTCCTTATCCTTCTTCCTCCTCTGCCTGTTTTCTCTCAAACTCTTTTAACCTGTCCTATATGATTATTTCAATTTGGATCATGTTACTTCTTTCTTTACCTGCACTTATCTCTGTGTATTTTCTATGCATGCCATGCTGTTAAAATATGTGCTGAAGCTGGCAAGGAATTGTTATTAGCATTTCACACAGAATATGGCTAGAAGTTAAGACTTTTAAAGCAAAAAGAAGTTAAGCATCAAAAACACATGAAAAAAATCTTATCGAAGACATTCTAAAGTCTGGCAAACTATCACATCCTACTAATTAAATCAGGACAGAGTAAACAAAACAAGTACATCATTTTCATGTGTCACAAAATAATGAAATGACACGCATTTGCACAACTCTGCAATGAAAAGCAAGAGATAAATCTGGAAACATCAACATTACCCTGCCAATATGGTAACTTCAAGCAAGGGAACATCATAAAACAAGTCAAATCCAGTTAATGTTGGCACTATTAGCACAGCTACAAAATATACAGTACTGTAATTTCTATTTTACCTAGTTAAGTTGCCTATAATGCTATGGATATGACTTCAATCTCAAATTTTCAAAGGAAACCAGCAGGAGCAATTGCTCCAATTTGTGGCACTCTGTATCCATAGAAATGAATCCTTCTGACCACCTTCTATCCTTCCATCATATTTAATCTGAAGTGGAAATTTAATTTCTTTAAGAAGCAGCTCTCCTTATAAAATAAGGTTTCCACCATTTTACAATGGGCAAGCGTCTGCATCCTTGTTAGTGGAGTTTGTATTTCACTACAATATGGATTGAACCATGACACATTCTCACAGTGTGCTCAACAGTTTTTCATGAACTGTTCAAGGCCATAGCTAACAGACCATTTGATATAGCCCATTTTTTTTTCCTAATAAAGAAACACTCCTACATGTTCTGTGTGAGGAAGCAGGAGGTATATCCCTATCTATTTAGCAAAATGTTATTATGATGGAACATGAGTAACTCCAGGACAGAAAAGCTATGAAAGTGTGTCTTTTAACCACTGGTCTTTCCACCAAGGAAACATGGGGATGGTCATAAGTAAGACTAGAATTTCTACAGAATAAGTGATTCTGGGTAGTACTGACCCTGAGTGGTGATTCAGACCTTTTTTGTTGCACTGCTGTGCAGGTGACTGTCCTTGCATGCAGAAAATGGATAGTACTGACAAATTAAGCAGGGTACATAAGGAATAAAATGAGTACATCATTTTATAGTTCGATTTGCTTTTGCATGGAAGATATTAAAAGCATGAAGAACTGCATTGTTTCTTTCTATCAATGAAGGGCAGTAAAAAGAGGATCCCTCATTACCTCTCATATTGGTTCAATTTTATAAAAGAGCTAGAAAGCAATAATCATGAAAAAATGAGAAATAATCTTCCACTAGGCTAATAAAACTAGTGTATGAATCACTTAGAGGGGGACTGTTTGGAGACCATTTGTTTGTATTTGTATATTTGTTTGTATTTGTTTGTATTTGCTCTATAAACATATACAGTCATCCTAGTACCTACTCTTTTTAAATTAGACAAGACAGAATTTATAAGACTACTATACAAGTGGATGATCTAAACACACAATACAGCCGGGGTTAAGGCAATGCAGAGATACAGGATTTCTGCACTGAGAGACCTTTTGTGCATTTCAGCGTGACTTATAGAGGGAGCAGCTAGTAAGAAATGCTGCGTAAAATTAAACATCATAGGTATAGGTTATAATGATAAATGAAGAAGACATGTTATACATAGACATAACATTTTTTAACTGTATCAGAAGTATTTTCTAATATTCAGTAGAAGTGGCTTTTGGTCTCCTTTCCTTTTGTTTCTCACCAAACTCCTCAGATTTTTAAACCAAGCTATTGCTAGTATTCATTACCTACTTAGACTGAGATAGAACAGAGTAGTCTCTAAAGCCCAGATCCATGGGGATGGTTAAAAGTTTAATTCTTACTATGTACTCCCCACACATTTTTTTAAATTTTTTTTTAAAAGAAAAGGCTTTTAGAAAAGATTTAGGGAGCAAACTGCTATCATAAATCTGGGCTTAAAAACCTCTACAGGCAACAAAGCTGTTTCTCGGTGGACTGACTCAAGTGAGATACTGTAATTTCTCGATTTAGGATGCGATGATGGCAATTAACTTCAGGTAAAATGTAAAGTAGGAACATCTTTGACCTACAGAAGACTTGAAACAGCAAGTCTCAAGTCTGGGGTAGAAAAACATGAAATACTCGCAATTCTAAATTTGAGGAATTTGTTTGGTACAATTCATGGGTCACATACTGAGATTCAGGACCTTCCTAAGCACCTAAAACACTTTAAAGCAGTATAGAAATGTTCGCAAATTACTGTGCAGAACTAATTATGATGTTTGATTTGATTTTTAAAAATAGGTATGATAGGATAAGGATTTTCTGGTTTGAATATTTAATTTGCAATTATAAGAAATAATCAAACATTTAAGTTTATGTATTTTTTATGACACAATATATGTATGATGATTTTTATCTCTCTGATGAAGTAGAAAGGCAAGAGATAATTTATTCCTCATCTAACTTTACAGCTCATCAGACAGCTGTGCAATTTATCACGTGGCTTTTGCTGTACTGCCCGTGTTTTAGTATTCTAACCTCCCCATGTCTTTAACCACTGCCTTTCCTCTCTGACTTCAGTCAGCTCGAGAAAGAAGATTTTTTTGCTCCACATTTTGCAGATAAAGAATTAACAATCACAAAATGGTCTAAAGTCAGATGCCAGAGTGATAAAGATTGAATTCTTTTACAGTGACAACTTTTAACCATAAAGGTCATAGCTTTAAAAACCAGTACCTCATGCTCTTGCAGTCCTTCATAACATTAAAAATGGGCAGATGTACACTTCTCAGTGCTCTAGAAAGGGTCAGATGCTTGATGTCAAATGAGCTACAGAAATGGATTGCTGCTATTAGGTAATTTTTTACAATTGTTGCACATTTTTCTCTCATCTCATTCTCTGACAATTGAATTTGGCTCACAGTAAAGATAAGGAAGAAGAAGTGTCTTTAATATGTGAAGAAGTAATCTCAAATCAACTTCTATAAAATCTAACACCTGCCTTATCTTCTTATAAGAATGTCAAGTTAAAACCCCTCCATGCTGCAGGGAAGAAAAAAAAAAAGAAAGGCCTGGTTTTGAGTGGTTGAATACAGTCATTTTTAAGAAGGATCACATCATCTAACTTTTCACCTGTTAAAGCCTCATGCCTAGTTATGATAACATGCATTAGTCACCATGACAACAATAAATTGGAGCTCACATAGATACAACGTTTCTGTCTGAAAAATCAGTAATTTTCTCCCTGTAAGAATTGTAAAGGTTCTGTGGACCAGCCAAGTCCTCTTTATTTGCGTACATTTTAATTCCTAGAGGCAGAGAAACTTTTTTTAGGTCCTTGTATCTTTGGCTTTTGAAATAATGGAAGCAGGTTCATGGCGTACTTACATTTTAAAAGCTTCTAAAGCTCAGTAGCCAAAACAGCCCCTCTCTGGCAGAGATACTCCAAGGAGGCAGTCATACGGCACGAATTAGGAGAAATCTAGAGTTCCTCTGATGTACTGTGCTGAATGACAGGCTGTCGCCCTTACCACGCTGCAGCACAGATCACCAGGTTTGCTCTCACGTGCACAGCACATGTGACTGTCACAGAAGTGATGAAAATTCAGAGCAGCATCAGCATTACCTCTAATTCCCCAAAAGTGCCTCTGCAAATATGGCATGTTCCCCAGCTAGGCAAAGCCTATAGGTTAACATAGAAAGGGCAGCACAACACATTGTGGGGGTGAAACTGTGCAAACCGAGCTGTTTACACAGTTTCTCGCTTTGGAAAAGTGAGCAAATGAAATATTGTGAAGAGAAGTCAAAGCTCTCCCTGAGCAAGACTGCTGCTGGCAATCCCCCCATCCTGTATGTACACCATACAGCCAACATATGCTAGCCACATGGCATGATACACGAATGCACGCACACATAATCCCAAAAGAGGGCGGACAAGTTACAAACTTTTTTTGTCATTTCAGTGACATGACACCCGTAGATAACACCACGGCAACAGACTGTACATCCATAGAGTGACAACATAGCCATTTATCACTGTATCTTACATTATGAACCTGATGAATCGATGAGAAAGGATATCCTGCATTCTGGTTGGTCCAGATCTCACAGACCGAGGACTGCTAATATAAACAGAAAACTACATCTCATCTTGTAAATATTAATGCACTGCAACTGCCAAAAGGCAAGAATAATTAAGAAAAGGCTTGCAACAATATCAAAGAAGGAAATAAAACAGCTGTTAAAAGTAGTTTTTTATTTATTTGATGACAAAATATTTTTGGACTGACTGTAAGGAAACAAAGCTTATTCAGAGACTTCAGGAGAGATTTCAGACTGCGAGTACAAGAAAACAATTTAGTCAGAAGTGCTGGTGATGTAAAGAGATAAAGTTATGTAGGCATAAACAGAAAATGCAGAGCGCAGAATACTGGTTACTTTCAGGTTTTGGCAGGGAAGAAGTTTGAAGTTAACATCCCAATTAAGTTTTGAGATTTGAGTTTCTCTCTGTTGGAGACTTCCACAGGGAGAGGAAGAGAAAAATTTGGCAATACAGTCAACAGGAAAACCAAGTTTTCTTTGTAGCAATTACCAGAAAAGAATGCTTTGCAGTTAAGTGAAGCAGTTGCCCAACATCTCCTTCCAACAACAGTTCCTTTGCATACAGAGATACAGATTAGTATTGCCTTTGGCACTGACCATGACCCTGCTGTATAAATGAAAGGTTTCAGTCCACCTTCTACATTGTAGTACAGATAGCCTGTAGTAGTGAAGCCAAACAAGCATACTGTAGCATCTCTAGCAAAAGCAACAGAACTAGGCAAGCATAGCATTTGCCAGCATCTTTTACATATTTCCTTGTTTGGGCACTCATCAAGAAAGCATCTGTGACACCTCAGCAAAAGCTAAGATAACATTTTACAGTAGCCAGGCAACTAAAACAAAGCATCAGATGTAGGATCTGCCCACAGTATCTTCGGCAGGCAGCAACCAAAGGCAATAAACACGCTTGAAAAATGCAACTGCAGCATCCAGAATAGCTAGCAATTAATATATCAGTTAATTAACAACAGCAAGAATGTGCATTGCCAGTTCTTAGCAGCAGCAGCAGCAGCAGGATTCTAGCACCGACGCTCGAAGAAGTGCAACTCTTTTTAGAAATATGGCTCTTGCTCTTACCTTTTGTAGCCTGAAACCTAGCTGCCTGGGGGGTGAGAGACTAGGTTATCACCTTGTTACTGTCAGGGCAGGCTGGCATCCTCTGGACTGAGCACTGCCATACAGGCTGGTGGCAGCCTAATGTTGTTAATAGTCCTGTATTTCCTTCATGATCTGAAATGGATGAGCATGCATTCCTTCCTACAGCTTCAGTTAATTCTTACACTTTCCCATATCTGGTTAATTTCTTCTCCCTCCTCTTGTTTTTGAAGTTATTTGTTTCTTCATGATGTGCAGGGCTCATTTGGATAGCATTAGCTAATAAAAACTTTGACTTTGGCTCACGGTGTTCTGTCTCATCCTCTGCAACTTGCTACAAAACAGTCCTCCTCCACGTGACGAACACCTACTCTCAGTGCAAGACCAGTAGCAAACACCACTCCTCTGCTGTGCCATTATTAGAACATTGCACCAGCTGGCACTAATGACCTTTTTTTCTGTATGTCAAGCAAACTGACTTCTGGATGTTCTGATCATGCCCATGGCTGTGATGCCTATGTTTGTTTGCCTGGGAGGGGATTCCTGAATGGGAGTCCATGGCAGGAGACTGTGCCTCTGCTTTTCAAGAGAAGAGTAAAAGAACAAATTTCCACACCAGGTGGAGCATCCCCAGGCATCTGGTAATCAAGAAAACATAATGTAGTGCTATTTGGACACACTTCTTGTGGTCCGGAAAGGAGTAAGGTAAGGCAGCATAATAACTTGTGTTACAGACACTTTATTTCTCCCCAGTGCTGGCACACAGTTGCTGTAATGCCATCGTGTTGTACAGCTGGTGCTCACTATCTTGATATTCTGGAGAAAAAGGCACATCCTTAAATCCTGCCCCTTCCAAGGACTAGCCTTTAGGGAGTGGTGTGGTGCCTCAGGTGGATCAGCTGGTGTCCTGGTTTTGGATGGAACAGAGTTATTTTTCTTCCTAGTAGCTGGTGCAGTGCTGTGTTTTGACTTTAGTCTCAGAACAATGTTGATAACACACTGATGTTTTAGTTGTTGCTAAATAGCACTTTGATCAAGGACTTTTCAGTCTCATGCTCTGCCAGTGAGGAAGGGCACACATGGAACTGGGAGAGAGCACAGCCAGGACACCCAAACTGAACTAGTTAAAGGGATATTCCATATATTAATATATAAACTAGGTAGAGTTATTCGGAAGGGCCAGATTGCTGCTCGGGTCAGGCTGGGTCAGTCAGTGTGTGGTGAGTGACTGTATTGTGCATCACTTGAGTTTTCTGAATTTTCATTTTTCTTTGTTGTTCTCTATTATTATTATTCACCAGTATTGCTGTTAGTGGTATTATTTCTATTATCACTATATTTCAATTTGTTTCAATTATTAAACTGTTCTAATCTCAAACCACAGGGTTTACATTCTTCAGTTCCCCACCTCACATCACCTAGGGTAAGAGGGGGTGGGCAAATGGCTGCGTAGTACTGAGTTGTCATCTGGGTTTAAACCATGACAACCAAGAGACAATGCCTGTCCCAGCACAGCAGAGGTGTGCAGGGCTCTCCTAGCAGAGTGCCAGGGCTGCTGCTGTTGACAGCAATGCTGCAACAGCAGCCCTACCGCGCTGCAGCACTTAACTTATAAATACACTGGATACATTGGTCAGCTGCTTTGGTGCTAACTCAGGAACAGGTTATTTGACACTGCAGTAAACATGCATGCAAGCCTTAAGTTGCTTCACTTAAAAAGAAGGCAGGGAATCAATTCTTCCTCACACGTGCCAATGGTACCCACACTGTCCCTGCCCCCGAGCTCATCTTCTCCTAAACATAAAATCAGGGGCTAGCACACTCACCCAAAACCTGTGAGGTCTCAATGGCCTCTGACTGAGGGAATTCATACCTATCTATTTCACCTTCCTCTTTCGCAGGTTAAAGCAGCAGAAGACAGGCTGTCTTCAACTCCTTCTGTAAATGAAGTCCTAATTTTTATTTTTAATTCTTTGGAGAAAGAAGAGCGCATAAAAGCAGATACTTGGAATACTCACCTGTGAGAGACAAGTTCTGATTCCAGGTGTCTGCTCCAAGGACTGTTCAAGTGAACTGCCCCCGTCACACAGGCCTACCTCCAGAGTTATTTGGAGGATCAAGGCTTAAGCCAAATCGTCCTTAAATATAGGTGACTTTATTTATTAAATCAATAAAATAAATCGAGCAGAGACTGAGAATTTCTTGCAATTGTATGAGTGCCCAGCCACAAGGGTAGCAGTGCAAAACTCATTACTCAGTTCTGCACTCATTAACGTTTGAATGACTAAGGTACTGAAATGCAGTACAGAAGGAACATTAATTTTATAGAAGGTAATGAATTCAAATTCAGAAACCAACCTTTTCTTTGCACCACTGTAAAAATATTTAGCATTTACTAGATACATATTTTATGTCTTCAAAGTGCTAACATTTTTTAATGAATTATGAAAACCTCAGGAGAATTACTTAAAGTTGCACACCTGTGTGCTGAAGAGGAAGGAACCAGGGAAAGGAAAGAAGGTTAAGTGAGTATCTGAGGCCAGTAAATAGGCAGTAGGAGGGAGAACGGGGATTAGGCTTCAAACACTCATAATATTCAGCTCCCAAAACATATGCCCCCAAAGAAAAGGAAAAGAATTCAATCTGTGCCTGCACTTCCACCATAATAAACATAAATACACTTGGGCACTTGGTACGAAGTGACACAGAGATTTTATGAAAAAGAATTTAAAAAAACATTTTCCCAGGTATTATGGTAAATAGCATCAAAAAATGGCATCAGCTATTGTCTGATTAGTATCAAACATGCACTTATTCTTCCCAAAAGATTAATGCTTGCAAGTAATATTGCAGTAAGATCCTGCTATCATGATACCATTCCTATGATAGCTACAGATGTCTCATGAATAAAGGATTTTGATGGCTTTAAACTGACAGAGGGCAGATTTAGATTAGATATTAGGAAAAAATTGTTTACTGTGAGGTTACTGAGACACTGGCACAGGCTGCCTAGAGAAGCTGTGGCTGCCCCATCCCTGGCAGTGTTCAAGGCCAGGCTGGATGGGGCTTTGAGCAACCTGGTCTAGTGGGAGGTGTCCTTGCCCATGGCAGGGGGGCTAGAACTAGATGATCTTTAAGCTCCCTTCCAACCCAAACTGTTATATGATTCCACAGTTCAATTGACACAATCTGCTGTGAATCCTGGGCATTTAGTACATTATGTGCTTTTACTCTATGCGCTTCCCTAAAATGGACATCTGCAGACCCTTAGGTTTCGCCCATTTTTGCCAAGGACTTTACATAAATTTCCAGTAATGCAGTGCTTGGAACTCCTTATAGATTCAAACCAGAGTTAAATGCCTTAACTAACCACTAAATACATAACAGCACAATGAAAAACAAATACAGTGATGAATGTGTTATTTTAGATCCAGCAACAACAATCCAGACTGCCATGATCCTGCTGACTGTATGCTGCAACAAAGTCCCAAGATGCTGACTTTAAGAAAAAACAGACAAACCACATTTATCATTCACTTGGACTCCACCAGCCCCCAGGATTACATGACAGACATGTTTGCACTCGCTTGTGGGGACATGCTGTAGCTGTAATTCTTGTCCTGCTGGTAATCTTAGTTCTGTTTTATTATGTACTTCCTTTTCTCCCACTTTTTCCATATATATACACACTAATTACAGTCTTGGTTTTTATCAGTCACATTTAACATTTGTCCTATTTTTTCCTCCCTAAAAGAGATTTCCAGTATGCAGTCCTCATGAAATGCAGATTGTAGCAACCATGGCACTTCACGTGCCCAGCACATCAACTGAACTGCTGCTGCATCCTCCACACAACACTGTGACAACTGCTGTACAGATACTTAATATCACAGCCTACAAGAGCTGCAGAAAGGAAAACCTGAATTCAGATAATGGCACATTTCTAGTGAAATGACAAGAGGGTCTACGAATCAAGTCCTGATCCCAGTAGGAGACTCTAAGCCATAGGAAATGCCTCTATTCAATGCTCGCTGCAGCTTCAGTTATGTTGCAGTGTTTATGCTGCTCCTTAATTTTTTTTACACGCTACTTATTCAAAGTTAGAATCACAGTATTTTAATAATACTTTTTAATAATAATTTTAATAATAATTTTTAATAAGTGGAAAACATTTATTAAAAAGACAGCAACTTTAATCACACTGCAGGAATAACTGAAGTATTTCACGCTAACACTCCAGTAAAAAGTACAGGCAGAACAACAGATAACTAAAGGGAGTGTGATTTCATTCACACCTTCCTTGTTTCAGAACTCAATTCAGGTGTCACTGACATTTACACCCAACAAAATGCTTGGTCATTTCACCTCAGTGGCTACAAGGTTCCTGTATTGCAAAACTGTTTCTCTGCTGTTTCCCTTGCAGCCCTTTCTTTGTATTTTCACTCAAAGATTCCTTTGCAGGAAAGCAAAGCATTAGCCATCCTGCACCACTATATGAGATGGCACAAAAGCTTGTCAGAAAGCACTGTACCCAAATTGTGTATTACTAACAGTCCTACAGAGCTTTCTGGAGCTCACACAGTAATCATGATGGGTAGCTTACCCTAAAGTTGCTGAATTTGTATTGGTCTCTGAGCTCTTGGCAATAAAACACCTTCAGGAAAGAACGTAAAACGGAAGATTAAGCTAGGGATTTGATAGTTTCCTCTTGACTGCCCAAGTCCAGCTCACACTTAGGAGAAACGAGAGAATTTTCCTGATTGTAACTCCTCTTCCCTCTGTTCTTTCATTCTAATGGCACCTTTGTTCACACCAGAACCTTACTGAAATTTGCTTTATAGCTCCAGCTTGGCTGTTCTCTGTGATTACAAGCAGGCATGGATGTTTGTCTTGGTTTCTCAACATTTGTCTGAGTTGGCACTGCACAAACTGTTGAGACAGATTTACACTAATTTTTACTTGCAGAGTTCACTGGTGATGATGGACATTGACTCAAGCTGCCTTAGGGAAAAAAAACCAAAAGACAGAGAGGGAATATGACAGGCTGAGGGGGAACTCTCCACAGGTATCAGAAGGGAGTAATAGAATTGGTTTTGGTTGGAAAAGACCTTGAACATCAACAAATCCAACAGCACTGCCAACCCCACCAAAACAACCTACGGGGTCACCAAACAGACGCTCTCTGTAGTGCAGATGGTGATAGTTAAGAATTATAGCTGTTACAATGCTTCCTAGTAATAGATATTTCACTATGGACCTACCCATACCCCCAACACAGGTGAGACCAGCACCGGCTCGGAGCCCTCACGGACATCCCGACTGCTAAATCTCATGTGTGATTATTACCAGGTAATCATTTAAACCCTTACGTACTATTTTCGAAGCTTTTTCAGGGCAGAAAAGGGGGAGGAGTGTGAAGCGATGTACCTCACAGTAGCAGCAATCACTCGGTGAGAAACCCACCACAAAACCACCGCACTGGAGCCGGCAGAGGCACTGGAGCCGGTGCTTGGAGCCGGTGCTTGAAGCGGGCTGAGAGCAGGGTAAGAAGGCGGGAGCCCTCCCTGCCCGGCTGGTACCTGTGGGAGGACCTCGTCCTCCCCCGACATGACCGTTAAACCCTAGGCTCTCGAGGCGCCACTGCTAGGCCAACGGCCACCCCAACATCCACCTCTCACGCAAAGAGCCTGCGCGTGAAGAGCTTCGTTTCCCTAACCCCGCCCCCCGCCTCGCTGCCAGCCAATGAGCAGTAGCGGCTCTGCCGACCTCAGAGGGTGGGCGGGGCCTCTGTGCGGGCGGGACAGGGAAAGCGGCAGGCGGTCGGGGAGCGCGTGACGCGCGGGAAATGCTGTCCCGGGTGGCGGGACTGAACACGTCACCCTCCGGGGCGGGGCCAGCCCGAAGGCAGCTGCGGTCACGTGACGTTGAGGGGGGTGGGGGGAGAGGCGGGACGGAGCGGCGGCGCCCAGAGGGTGCGCGGATCCGGTCGAGGGAGAGCGCCGACGGGAAGAGCCGAGACCTCTTTTGGCCTTACTGCTGCCGCCATGGGCCGGACACCCGCGCTGCCTCTCGCCGCGCTGTGCCTAGTCTGCCTCTGGGGGCTGGGCGCGGGGGACCGGGTGTCCGCGCCTGGCGCGGAGAGCGCCGCGACCGTTGGTGAGTGCCAGGTGACCCTTCGCTACCCCCCGCCACCGCGGCGGGAGTTGCTGACGGGGCAGCCCCTCCCCCGTCCGCGCCCCGCCCGTTCTTAGCGTTGTGGGGGGAGCGGGGCGGGCTCCGCACACCGAGCTCCGGCCCTTCGCGCCCGGCGGGCGGACAGGGGCAGCCCCGGCGGGGGAACGGGCAGCCCCGCCGTGCCGTCTTACCGTCCGGCGGGTGTGAGGGGGAGCGGAGAGAGAGCCGCCCCGCGCTCCCTCATGGCTTGGCCGCCACCGCCCGCGGCGCCTGGACCGCAGCCCCCGAGCTTTTACCCGCTTCTCTTCGGCTGTTCTGTGCTCGCCTTTCCCCTCGCTGTGGAGGGTTTGAGTGCGGGCGGTGTGAAATCCATTAGCGCGGCTCGACACCGCCCCAAACATCCCTTTCGTACGCGGGTAGTAGTGGGTGCTTTTGTGTCCGGTACAATGTATGCGGCGTGTTCGTTTCTTGCTAACTTAGTGCGGGTCAGGTTGCGGGAGTTACTTATGTAAGCGGTGATGTTGTGTCGCTGCCGCACGTTGTCCCCAGGTTAGCCGCGTTACTCGCCCTGTGTGTTTGCCTGTTCTCCCTGCCGCTGTGAGCTGTTTGCTGAAGTGTTCGCGCGGTCAAGAACCGCAAAACGTGCCGAGTGCCCCAAAACGCTCAGGGAGGAGGTTGTTCACTCCTCTGTTCTCTGGCCGCGCTTCATAATGGCGCTGGGCTCAGCTGCGCTTGAATCTGTCCACTAACCTCTCCTTCAGCCATTCTAGACTTCCTCTTCAGCCCAGCCACCGGCGACGTGATGTAAGCCGATATCGGGCGCTCTGTCGGAACCGTGAGCTGCTTGAGGACTGCCGAGAGTCGAAGATTAACAAACCTCTCCTGTGCAGCGGGAGAGGGCAGTGTTGATTCAGCAGGACAGACTTCTGTTTAGTGTTCCTAGGTTTCCTCCTCAAGTGGAAGGGGAATACCCTAATTTACCCTTGTGTAAGAGTCGGGTTCATCTTGCGAACTAACGTGGGCTTGCCTGCACTTAAGAGCCGAGTTTGTGGTACTAGAGTAATTTCTTCAGTGAAGAGCAGACATCTGCTGATGGAGAGAGATGGGGAGCTTGCTGTTATCCCATATGAAGACCCTTAGAGAGTCTTTCACAGCAGGTTTAGCACTGGGAGAACATCTGACAGTCTGCCACTGATTTTTAAGTTAACAGCTCATTCTTGAAACCTTTTGCTGTGATAAAAAGGTCTCTCAGCCCCTAACTCTTGAGAATGTGTTTCTCTAATCTGGGAGAGCTGTTTTGAACGTAAACTAAACATCCTGGTGCACCTGGTATTAGCTGGCTGTGCTGACTCTGTCTCCGCAGACAGACTGTGCTAGATTTTCTTTGTAGCAGTAAGGAATTTACAAAAAAGAACATTGTTTATTCATCAGAAGTGTTGTGCATGCTGTGATTGTTCCTCAGATGTACACCCAGAATAACAAATGACTTTTCTGAAATCTGTTATCCAGAAACTGCCACACAGCTCTTAAAGTTGTTTAAGTGCCTTCTTTCTGATGGGAACAAGCAAGTCTGTTTCGTACCTCACTGATGCGAACTGATAAAGGTCTTTTCACATATCCTTGCATTTGTTAGAAGTGAAGAAATAGTGCCAGGATTTCTAGCCTCACATTACCATAAACAAGAGAAAGGCCAGGTGGATTCAGACTTAACTCACGTTACAAGAATACTGAAGTTAGTTAATGTATGTGTAGCTGTTGAGATGTAAATTACCACACTGTTTGCCAAAGATCTGTGAATAGCAGTGTTCCCTTCACTGGGGAGCAGAACTGAGAAAAGTGAAAGGTCATCCAAAGGTGCCTAGAGTAGGTGGATATGATGTGAAATGTGCTGGAGAAAGGAGTTGTGGGTTGTGTGTGGGTTTTCTGCATATTATGGCTGTATGAGTAAGTCTTAATTAAAACTACTGTGGTAAAATTGGAGATTGGGAGAAGATCTTATTTGGTCGAGGTAGTAGATGTGTTGTCGTGATTTTAAGGCAACAGTGTTGTATGAACATTGATGTATGAAAGCAGCTGGACTGGTTATGCTGCTGGCTTCTGCTGTGATCAAAATGTGAATGATTGGCTTTCTTTCTGCCCTTCTTTATATACATTTGTAGATGAAGTCCTCTAGGATCTTGTCTTTATTTCCTGCACTGCAGGGCTATTTGTAGCTGGCTGTATTATTACCTAAAGGAAAAATGTAATCTAAAGGAGCAAGGTTCTTGCTGTCTGAGGTTTCAGTGAACTTCTGCAAAATTAATTTGGACTTTGGTAATTTCCACTACCTCCTCTATTATCTGAGTTTACTGTGGTTAGAGGTTGTATCAGGCAAGATCTTGGTGTACATGTTGACTCTAGTTTCAGAGTATTGTAGTGTCTGAAGTGTTTTGTCAAATGTATTTTTAAATTTTAGCTTTTGGTTGTGTGTAGTTCTGTGAAAAGGATTGTGCCTTAACACACATGAACATAGGGGAAGGTACAGATCTCTGAGTTGTTTCTGTGGATGAAGATGCTCTTTGACAGTAGCAGTTTTGTCCTAATCAATGCATTTCTTATCCTTTTTTCTTTTAGGTACCTGTGGAAACTTCTCTGACTTCAGTTCCTGTATTGGTGATAGCAGAAGTGTAACAGGCTGCAAGTGGATGAGATGTGAAGGTAAGGAGAGCTAAACGGTGCAAATCCTTACCATGTCATGCAGAACCTTAAACCAAGCTAGATGTACTGTATTAATGTTCATTGCACAAATACACTGTTTTGTTTGATAATCTAATGGAACATTAACTGCAAGGTTTATCTGTTGTTGAGCATGTCAAGGTGTTACATTGAGACAGCTGAACATATTCAAAATAATCCCAGATTTTTAAGGCTCTTAATTTATATCTGTGCTCTTGATAAAGCCGATGCTTTCCAGATTTCTCGGAATGTTTGTAGAACAAACTAGTCACTTGGGTTTGCTGTTAAGAGTCGTGAGTGGGTTCTGATGTGCAGGGACATCACTGTGATTCAGTCCTTTTTGAGGGACTACTCCTGAATTGAAGTGCAATAAGGGAGAGGAGTCTATTAAAGATTATCTGTGTTCCTAAAACTAAGAATTGTCAACCCGCTAATGGGAACATGACAGAGCCAAGGAAGCATTAGCTGGTCTCATTCAGAGCCTTGTTTTTTGTCATTGTGGGAGAATTGGATATAACTACATTTAGGTGGCTTCTGGTACTCAGGCCTGGAGGAGATGAAGTTGCTGTTGACAAAGCCTTGTGGAGACTAGGTAATTAGTGATTGAGTAGATAATTTGTACCTCTCACATGAGGTGGAAACAGTTTATACAAAGACAGAATGGCTTAACTGTGGTAGTGATTTTGTAGTATGTGCTTGTAGATGATCAAGCAAGGCTACATATGAAGGTTAAGGTGCTTTGGAACTAATGAAAAATAGTTTGGATTTAACTTACCCGGTCCAAGAGTGTCCTTCAAGAAGCTCTTCTGAATTTTGTATGTGTTGTCTGACCAACAGGCACATATGCAAACACACAAAAAAAATCTGTGTAACTTCTTGGGGAGAGGTTAAAATCTGAGGTGAGGGAGAAAAATATGCAGGCGGAGAATGAGAAACCGTCTTCAACAATTTCAAAGTCAAGGATCTGTTTAAAAAGCCAGAACTTAAGTTTTGCTTGCATGTAGAATTCAAGGCAGTAAGGGTTTTGTTTTGTGGTTTGGTTTGTTTTTCATGATGTTACCAGAATGCGAAATGTTCAAATTGGAAAATGTCACAAATAGTAGAAACACTTTCTAATTTTATAGGATATGAAGAAAAAAATACGAAGCTATACAATTACTGTAGAATGGTGCATAACCATGTATGAGTATTGCCTAAGTGTTGATTTGAATGGTAAAGTAGCTGTAGTTTAAGAAAATACTCTTAAGTTTTCTAATTATTAATACAATACTGAAGTCCTGCATATTGAAGTGGCTTTATGTTATCCTGGCTAGAAGATGGTGTTTAGTTTGTTGTATGAACAGTTTATTAGTATTTAAGAACAATGTCTCAAACACTTTTAAGTTCTGCTGCTATAAATATTCTTGGCTCTTTTCTGACAGGAGACATAGGTGTTTGTGTAAATGAAACAGAAGTAGCTTTGGAGAATCAAAACGGTACTGCTGAAGTACAGTGTTCTTGTAAGTATTTAGACACTTGGTTTTTACATTGTTTAATGTGAAGCAGTTGTGTTTACAACTCCTTTGTCTGTTGACCTTTGTTAATGTGCCTTCTACAATTTACATAAGCGTGTACAAGTACGTAAATAAGCACTTTGCTGCCTGCTTAAACCTGTGATATATGAAACTAAAATACACAGTTCTGTTGTACATTCAGTTTACTGCTTACTGCTGCTGTTTCAAGAAGCCTGACATACTTTACTAGGTACGTGTCTCTCTGGCTGCTGCCTTAGTTCCTCAAATTAAAATGGGTAGTGTTTCCTATTAGATGTAGCACATTCTAAGGAACTTGTCAGCATCCTCAAAACAATCAGCCTTAATGGTCACAATAACTTTCACCTGCTAAATCTGCTGCTTCATCTGAGATGCAGAAAATAGGAAAAGCTTATGAACCTTCCAGTTTCAATTGTTAACTCGCACAACATTTCATGGAGCCCTGGAGTATAGAGTTTGGGTTATAGAACTGTGTAAGGTAAATCCTTGATGCTAGGAACATGTTCAGTTGAAAATTTACATCAGTCTTTTCATCAATTTGTGCTTGCTGTGCAAAGCAGGTATGTGGGATGTGAATAATTTGGATCAAATCTTGACATTCACTGTTGTGAAAGCCCACCAATTTTAGTTTTTCTGAAAGCTAACAAGAAATGGACTTGAAAATAGGATTTTCTGTGTTTAAGATCTGGAACAGCAAATGAAAATATCCTTAATACTCTAGAGGAGTTCAACAGTGCTGCTAAAGAGGTTAGGTTTCACCAACAGAGATGAAGCTTCTATGCTACTGTGGTGGTGATGGCAGTGGCAGCCAGTCACATATGATTCCACTTGGACTTCCTGTGTTGTTTCTAAAATTGTAACAATCTCCTTTTAATCAGGAGTGTTAAAAGTACCATTTTTCAGTGCTTTGCAAAGAGAGCATGGTGTTACAGTGCCTTGTTCTATATCTAAGAGTAGAATTTGTACAATCTGTTCCTGTTAAACTTGTAGTGACGTTTATCAGGTTGTTGTGTTTTAGTTTCTGGGTATTCAAGGAAACCTAATTGTCACCATTAGTAGAAGATCTTTGTTGGTGTGACAGGAGCCAGTATACCTTATCAGCTCCTACAGTGTCGTGGCTCAGCACTATATTTGAGGATTGAGGATTGACGTGGAAAAACATCAAGGTGGCCCTAACCTGCCTCGATGTGAATGTGACCTGAGAGAATGTATATTCTGATGTATCCAGCCTATCGCTATAGAAACAGTCAGCTCTGGTTTCTCATCATGCTGAATTGTTTCAAGGTGTAGATAACCACACTTAGGCCGAGCCTGAGCTCACTTCTGGACATAAAGGCTTCTGGACATAATGGTATTTCAGGAGGAAGCTTGCTGATGTATTGGTGTCTGATTAAGCAACAGTTTAGATAAGATGTCCATGTGTGATTAACTCTGTTAATTCAGTAAATTGCAGAAGGCTTCATGGTTATGAGGTCAGTGGGGGTTTTTTTACAGCACATGCTGAGGTTGCGATCACATACAACCAGCAACAATTCCTGGAACAGAAAGCTTTTTCATAAGGATGTCTTGGTTTCCCTCCACCCCATATGACTTCAGCAGTCTAACCACTGATTTCTAGTTGAGCTTGATAGGTCAGATTAAGTTTTAGTTGCAGTGAGGTTGGGAAGCAGTACTGAATAGCTAGTGTCCTATTGTGTAAAGCAGGCACAGTTCTACTGCTTGTACAGTAGGACTCTTCTCCCTTCTATTTGCTTTGAGGAATCATGAGTTGGCAGTTGAACACTAGCTTGATTGGGCTGCCTGTGACAAGGTTTTCCTTGTAGTTGCTCATGCAACTTTTGCCATTAGTGTGAATTGAACATTCAACTACTTTGTAGTTTCAGAACAAAACTGCAGTAAAACTTGGTGCTATCTGAATTCCTTAAAACACAGCCTGTTGCTGTTTCATTTTGTGGCTTTTTCTTGTTGGTTTTGTTCTGAGTTTTGGTTTTGTGTTGTTTTGTTTTTTTAGTAAAATAGTGTTATTATTCTCTTTCACTCTTCATTTTTTCATGGCTCCTACAGTTGCTCTTTCCAGTAGTCCTATGCCATCTTCCAATACTACTACTACAGCATCTTCCAATACTACTACTACAGCATCTTCCAATACTACGACCACAGCATCTACCAATACGACCACAGCATCTTCCAATACGACCACAGCCAGTCCTACAACAGCTCATACTACTATAGGTAATACAGTGGCTCTGAACATAGAATGACAGTCAACTTAGGAACTGGTGAATGAAATAAAGGACAAGGCTTTTTCCACAGATCACTACAGTAACCTGACCACCAAAACATCTGATGTATGAAATGCATAAATGGTCCCAAGCTTTGGAAGAAGGCGATTTTATAAAACTATCAGAAAATGCTTCTTTACAATATAACTGAGCATTGGTTCAGTGATAATTGCTTAAATTCGATTAGTTATTTCCACATTGTTGTTGTTGCAAGTGCTGCCAGCTTAAGAGTAAAGTTTTTTAGCAATGTTGGGGGTTTGGTTGGTTTTGGGGTTTTTGGGTGTGGGGTTTTTTTGTTTGTTTTTGGTTTTTACAGCATGTGCTTAAGGGAGTTGGGAGGTAATGAGCTGGTACTTGATTAGGCTTCAGAACAGCCTAATGTACAGCAGAGTGAGGTTTAGCTTTGAGTAAACCTACAAATGTTGGCACTTCTCCCAGACGCATAGTGGAATACTGATTAAATTTTAGTAGTGCTGATCTGGGTGGCGGTGGGGGTGGTCAGAGACCCAGTGTTCTGGCTTGATAGCTTATAGGAGACAGCCTATCTACAGGTGAGTGTTTGCTTATTTCAGTGATGTTATTCAGTTAGTGGTTTAGAAATTGGCAGGGGGAGAAAGAGGAAGTTTCACTATCCTTTAAGTGTTTATACCTTAAGGTATCACATTAAGTACTTTTAGTACAATAAATACTAACTGATTCTGAGGGCTGTTTGATGAAAGTCCTTTCACTTGATGCAGATTATCAGTTGTCTTAAAACAACTGTCTTGATTCTTGTTCAAATACCAGCCTTTATATTGGTACTTGAAGGAAAAGTGGTTTTGTCTGAGTGAAGAACGAGTGTCTGATCTGTGAAGAACCTTGAAATACTTGGATAACATTGGTATGCAAGTTTGAAAAAACCTTGCTAATTGCAAGTTTGAAGAAACTTGGCTAAATGCCATGCAGCTGAATATCTAAATTGTGTGGGGTGCAGTCTGAGGTCAAAGCTTATTCTTGTTAAGCAAAACAAGACAAATGATTTACATAAGAACTTTGCTCTTGAAGTTTATGGTATGCATATACTGTCTTCTCTTAAGCAGCTAATGTCACCAGTGTAACTGCACATCCTCCTGTACATACAACTGCCATTACTTCAGCTACCACGACACCCAGTATTCCAGGTAACTGCTACTACTAGCCTAATTAGAGTGTTAAATACTTAGAAATTAGTGTCATTTTGAGAGACTTAAATGTCAACATTAAAGTAGTATTGATATATCTGCTGTCCTCACTTTGATCTTCATGGCATGTCTGTAATTTGAAGATGTATGTGTGTAGCAAGGTAGAACTCTGAGAAACAGAGCTTATTGGTGAGATATTAAAAGTCAGATGTGTTGGTCAAATTAAATGAGCCGGCTGGTTTTAATAGTGTGGCTGGAAGTCACTTGTTAACTCACTTATGTTTGGAAGGTGGCATTTTGTTTTTCACTTCAGCATAATAATGATGGAAATAAGCTGAAGTATTTTATTTCTGCATTAGTCCTGAATATGCAATTTCAAGAAGAGCTCTCATGAAGTAAAGCTCCTTAAAACCAGCCATCAGCAGATGGCTGTTACTTCCAAATTCATATATGTTGTGGCTTCACCTAATTTCTTTAAGCTAGATTCTTGTCTAGTAGCTGGAAGGTAATAATTGAATTTAAACAGAAAATTGGAGCAAACAGCAGAGATTGGAAAATGTGTTTCAAATCTGGGTATATCAATAACATATTTCTGTGTAAAGGAGAAAAGCTTTTGCTTTTTGAAGTACAAAAAGTCCAGCTGGGACTTGCTCAGTATTGAGGTCCAGAGCATTGCAGCTATAAATAGCTCTAGCCTTTTGCAAACAGCATTTCATCAGAATTTCAGTATCTCTGTTCTAAATACAGCTGCTGATATGTCTTTTTATTTATTTTTTGTTTGTTTCCTTATTGGTATTTGATACAATGGGTAATCTTGGGAAGATTACCCATTTGATACAATGGGTACTGGGAAGCCAGTACTAGAACCTGGAAAACTGTTGTGATCGTCGTGCACTTACAAACTCTTAATGTTGTATTTAACAGGTACAAATGCTACTGTGACTCCTGCACCTTCTCCACGCAAATCTACTTTTGATGCTGCGAGTTTCATAGGTGGAATTGTCCTTGTTCTGGGTCTGCAGGCTGTTGTTTTCTTTCTGTACAAATTCTGCAAGTCAAAAGACCGAAACTACCACACGCTTTAGGACCTGCCACTTTGTAATGGACTTGTAGCCCAACACCTGTAGTTCACTGAACCAAAATATTTTCTGTTGCTCATGGAAGACAGCAGTTCGTAATATCATTTAAATCTCTAAAAGAAGACTTTAAAAGATTATTTTTGCAACATTATACTTGGCAAGATGTGACATTAATCTCTTCAACAGGAGTACTTGGAATATGCTGCATGGGTTCTAATGGCTGTCTTATTTTCCTTTAGTGGCTGCTGCTGTGGGACTTTTTTTTTTTTTTGATATGCCAAATGTAGACATTCAGAGATTCTTATTCAGTGGCAACACTGTCTTGAGTAGATAATCTTGTGATGACTTGTGAAGGCTAATTTAACCAACATTTGATACAGTGTCCCTTCAGCTTTGTCAAGATGTGAATTACTGGTGACTGACTTCAGGGAGTGAAATACCATTTATACTAGCGTATGGCTCTTAAAGCGTACTGCTAGAAGGATAAACTGAATTGTAGAAGCAGATGATGTCTTAATAGAATCACGTATTTTTTTTCTTTTTTTTTTTTTTTTTTGCATACACAAGAATGAGGGTTGCCTGTTAAAAACTGCATTCCAAACATATCCTACACCCTTTTCAATTAATGTTGCAGGTGGAGAGGGGATGTAAGGATAATCCTTTTAAAGGGAAAATGAAGATTAGTGCCTTAAATGAGTAAACAAAAGGCTGCAAAAATGCCCCACTTTTCTCAAAGACAGATAAAGCTATTAAATACTAGCTTAAATTAGGATAATGGAATACATCGGACTGGAGCATTCCAGTTTAAAAACTTCTTACACTAAGTAATTGTCCCCTATTGACCTTGTGAGGGTGGAGAAGCCTGGTACAGTTACATTCACCTACAGACAGAAACTTTGTTTACCTTTTGTTCTGGCCTACAAACCATAAAACTAGTGATAAAATTCAATTCACTCCCTGTATGAAAAGGTAACAATTTAGATTTATACTTGAAATACTGGTGTTTGGAAAATCCTGGGAACTTTCTTATTCAAACCGTTCCTGGACTCATTGCAATTAATTTCAGGGTTTGGGTGGTTTGTTTCTTTTTATCCTCCGGTATGTGTGCTTGCTGAAGGAGCAGGTAAGCATAATGCAGAGGATCTGCTGATTTGATCCTAGTCAGGATTGCTGTAGTCCTGGGATTGCCAGGTCTACACCTTTTTACTTTCCCCCCTCCACCCTTCCTGGCATCAGCTTGGTGTCACCCTCCAGTGAACTAGTTAAGGAAATCTGTTTGGCCAAATAGTATATATATTTCTTCCTTGGCTGGATCAGCCAGTGTGATCTGAGTATCAAAGGTACGTCCTTTCCAGTGACTTGAGCATTTGTGAAAGTAAACCCACAGGAAGAATGGAAGTAAAGATGAAATTCAGGTGGTGGATGTAGCACGTAATACTTAGCTTTTGGTGATATACTTTGATCATCAATTTCGGGATAATCTGTAGTACTGTTGATAGCTCTGACTTGACTGGAATTTGGCACGCAGTAGAAAATGATGCATTGATGCAGATAATAGTCATGGCAGTGGAGCTTAAATATGAAGCAAATTAAGTGCACTTCAGTTGGAAACTAAAGTGCACAGTGTTGCTTTCTTTTGTTCTTCTAGTTCAAATGGCATTGTTGTGCTGCATAGAAAACTGAAATTGCTACGAAGTTACTCACCGGTACTGTATCTTTGAGTTTATTAGCTTTTGATTTTTCTAAACAAAACTAAGACAATCAGCTCAGGTTTATTAAAACAGCAGAGTGAGCAGCCAGTTTCCAGCAACAGTATGTGTGTGGGTTAGATGGTATATCCTTGGCCTTACTGTGAAATCACTTAATCTGTCCTTTCCTTATCTCAGAACTGTTCTACTACATTTATTTGTTTAACAAGATATCCATGAGCTTGTATTCTCTGCTTTGCAGTGAGCAAAATAACCTGCTAAATTGTGATAGTTCTTCTTCAGCTCAGCAAAGCAAACTCTATGCCTAGTACTTAATTTTTGGAGGCCTCAAAGGGCTATCTTCTGGGTAACTTGCAGAAAATTGCTACAGAACACTTCATGGCATGGAAGACATTATAAAATACTGCTAAAATGCTTATTCATGAGCTAGGCTGACCCTGATTTAGGTTGCTGATAAAGTCTGCTGGTAAAGCAAACTAAAAATAGTTTTTAAAGTGCCTTAAAGTTACTTAATCTTTTGCCTCAAATTTTGTTTAAAAGGGTAGAAGGGATGCCTTGCCTTAGTTACTAATTTTTTCTTGGTGCCAGCAATTGCTACTTTCCAAGACTATAGGAAACCCAGGATCTCTGACATGTACAGTTGCCAATATGAAAAACTCAGGCTTGTATGGTATTGATTCAGTCGTGTTCTGGAAGGCCTGCACTACGCACCACTTGCTTGTTAGCCTTGTTGACAAGGTATGATCCCCAGTTTACGGAGTTCTGGGTAGGATTGTTTCCCTTTTGGTTGTTTGGGGGGGAGGGGGGGCTGGGTTATACATCTTCACCATGTGCTTGGCTGCCTCACTATGATTAGTAATTACTCCTTGTGAAACATCAGTATGGGCTGATCCATGCTGTGTACTAGCAAAACAACCTGAGGTAACAACTCGCAGTTTTTCTTGGCCTTTGTGTTTTGAAGTGGAAGGTAGCTCATAGATCTGTAGTTGTATTTGCCCCTACATTAATTTTAGGCACTGAACTGTAGTGACTCTTCAAGTTATCTGGCTTTTTCTTGAAGCCGACTTGTGCAAATATCAAGCTGTTATGAATGTTCTCTGCAAGTGTTGCTGTAAAAGTTTGTATTTTGTCTTCAGTGGAAGAAAACTGAAACAGTTATAATCGCAAAACCAAATTGATAAATAAAAATCTGTTGAACGGAACTTTTCTTGTAAAGTTTGATTTGAGAAGTCCTAGAGGGAATTGTCTGCTGACTTACTGGAGATAAGAGCCATTTTCCATAGAAACTGAGGAACATTGCAGGGAAAGAGGGAGAATGAAAGGTTGAAGAATTGTTAGCTCTCCTAAGTAGAGTATTAACTCTGCAGTTGTTAATGTGTGGCAATACTGATTTAGATTTGGAATAGTCTCCAAAAGAATTCTGTAGTCCATGTTTTCCATGTTTAACCTTGTTTTCCCCTTAAAGCCAGCAATAAGGCATTTAAGTGTTCCAATTGCAGCAACTCGTAAGGCTTAATGTTCCTCTTTCCAATAGCAGACCTTGTAATAATACTGGATGTCAGCTTGTAAGGTGGAAGAGGAACTGTTGTTCCAGGGAGACTGAATAACCCCTACCTTTTAGCATCTTTTCACATTAAGATCTTTGACCTTCATGAAAAAGGTATTGTTCTGAGCCTTATTTCTTTCCTGGTGGCATGAGAAAGAGCAGGATATTTGCTCGGGAGTAACTATGCTTGAAGAGAACAGAGCGAGCACAATTCTGTAGTTACAGACTGACTATAATGATAACTGGCTCTGAGTGAGCTGACCTCAATAGTTTTACATCAAGGCTTTGACGCTTTTGTAGACAGTGAATGTGTCTCTGAGTAGTATTGACATAACTCTGTCTCATACAGGAAGCTGCAAAAACTCCAGTAGTGTTTTGGGAAAAGCCATATGGAAATAGAGGAAGCCTGATGTGCTTAAAATTGCTGTGCCTTCTGGAAAAGCATCCATTTACTACATACAGTCAAGGACTGAGTTATATTTTTGTTACAGTGCAGCACTGGAAGCCTCTGCACAAGTGTTTATCCCTATAGTACCAGTCTTGACGTTACTGCTGTTCTTTGAAGGCAGTCTTCTGTAGGTACAGCGTTCATTCAGAAATCATCTTTGAATTTTGCTGCATCAAGTGGAGCACTATTTGAAGTGTTTTATCAAGAAGCTGTAATTAGCTGGAGAGAGCCCTTTTACTGCTGCCATGCTACAGAAGTCCTTCATACTGATGATATTGTTCTACTTCCAAATTGGCATCTGCTTCCTGGAATATGCTAGAATCACATTTGATGGCTTCTCTAATGACAGTTGAACTTGGATAGTTATCAGTTACCTTGTCAAAATGAATATTATTTGATAACTGATTCCACAGCATTCTGAGTGTATTGTAACCTGTTTTGATGTAGCAGCAGGCATAAATGAAATAAAGCTTGTTTCAGTAATGAAGGATGTTAATTTTATTCTAGAAATCCCCATTCTCTAAATACTACAGCATTTCTAACTGAAGTTCTTTACTCAGTGTTTAACCAGTGCAATGCTGTTAAAGGTTGCCTGAATTTAATCCAAGTTAGTAAGTTATTTATAAAACAAGTACTGAGGTATTTGATTATTCAGTGCTCACAGGCATGTGGATGATGCTAAAAGGCAGAGAGTGGTATTCTAACACATCAAAAGCTGCAATACATTTTGACACATCTCTGACAGACACCTGTGAGTCCTTTAATGGCTGGGTTATAAAAGGAAGGTTTTTTCCATGCAAGAGAGAGGCAGACTTGGTTACGCTTCTTTATGCTTCTTTTTTAACAATTATTTTTTATTTTCCTCCTGTTCTACTTAGTGTAGCACTGAGCACAGAGTTGCCCTTCCCTTTTCTAGGAGGAGGGGAGAGAAGGTGCTGGGGAAGGTGGAGGTTGGCACTTTTGATGAGTCATCTTCAAACAGGAATCAAAGGTTCAGTGTACAGGGAGCAACCGCTGCAGGTGAGGGCTCTGCATTGGGCAGGATATGGTGGTTGTGGGGGAGAGGGGGGGCAATAGGAAAGCGGTTTTAAAAAACAAACCAGAACCCACCAGACCCCATGCTTTTCCTCTAAGCACTTAGCTGTGCTTTCCACCACCATGTTCTAAGGTTACCACAATAAAAGGAAGCCTTTTAGTTCCAACTGCTGCCCTTCCTGTAGTGTGGTATATTGTCTGCAGGAAGCCATGCAGTGATGCTCTTACTCAGAGGAGGATCTGCATCACCCGGTGCTTAAAATGGATTGTCAGGTAACCTGACAGGAGCTGATATTGAACACTGCATCTAAATACACTGAAGTACATACGATGCAGCACTGGAGTATTGCTGCCTCTCTTACTTGTATATAAAATGTTTTTCTTCAAGCTTACCAGTTCAGTGGCATTTTCTAAAATTCTCTGGACTGATTAAAAATACATGTGGGTTTACTTCCAGACCAGCCTTTGTTTCTATGAAGGCAGCAGGAAAAGAGTTCATTTAGGTGTGGTGATAGCCTGTCTGCCATTCTTTCCTTCCATCTGCTAAGCACCTGAAAGCATAGGTGACATAAGAATAGCCACCAACCATGGCATGGTACTCAGAAAAAAAGTTTTCTATACCTTTGCTAACTAAATAGCTCCTCCTGCCCGCTTCCCTTAGTCGATTTTTGGAACACTTGGGAGTCACGCATACTTTTTCACCTTGCTCTTAAAGATTAATCTCAAGAGAGATTTGCTGTATTGTCCAGATGATACCTGCCTGGATATATATACAAATCACACCTTGCAAGCCAGTGAAGAATTTTGCAACCGTATCAGCTTATTACCAGTGCCATCACTTACTGTCTTTGGTCTTTGAGTATTCCTGTTTTTAACTCTTCTGTTGCTGCTGGTAATCTCCATGTTGAGTGGATGCTGCAAGCTTGCTGCCCTGGACCTGAGTGGCAGAGCATACTGTGTTATCAACAGCACAGAGTTAAAGCAGAACTCAAGTAAATGCAGAAGCTGTTGTTTCTGACCTTTAAGAAGAATGTTAAGGTAAAAGAAAACCCAAACAAACTACTCCAACGAAACCCAAACAGTCAGAGAGCACTCTGCATAGTACTGGTAGAATAACAGTCTGAAAAAGTAGCTCATGGATAGCCTTGACACAAATTAGAACAAAGCCTATTTGCAATTATCTGCAATTTTTACAGCTCATACCATTTCCTTTCTATTCATAGTAATAAGTGTATCAGCATTTATTCTTCAGCAGGAGACATCTCAGGGAAGCAGAAACTTCTTGCTGCACCGAGTCTGCATCATTATATGTGATTATTTTCGCCACAACTCTGTCTTTCCAGGTCCTGTTGAAAGCCAAGATTAAAAGGTGTGCGTGGATGGGCATTAACCATCTGTTCCCGGTGACACTAAATTCCCTAGTGCATTCCAGTCTTTATCTCTGTAGATTTCTGAAAAGCAGAGATGCAGCCACTTGATGCTAAACCTTCAGCCACTAAAGCAATTCTCATTGTATCAAATGCTATGCTTCCTATTGGCTGTAATGTGATTGAACCCCGATTTGTAGCTATATACAATGTGGTGTTGCTATACCGTTTCTTAAACCTATGTTAACCTTTCCCACTAACTTTGGGCAAGGAGGTGAGGGTGTTTTTGCTGTGTAGCTGTGATCTTGGACTTGTTAATTGAGACAGTGTTCCTCCTCCTTCCCAGGTATGATAAAAGATGTTTCAGACCACATTGCATTGCTGTTTCTGGCGTTATTTCAGGGTGGATGTCCAGGGGACTCAGCCTTCTGCTGAAGCAGCAGAAGAGCAGCTGGCAGCTGCCCAGAGCTCAGAACTACGCAGTCCGGTCAGGCTGTGTTCAGCATCTGTGAATTTTGAAGCAGGGGCTTGAGAAGGCTGACTATACAAGTGTCGCATGAAACCCAGGAAGAAGTGCAGCAACTGAGACAGGTCATAGCCTAGTGCATTAGAGAGGGAAAAAGAGAAGAAGGAATAGAGAAAAAGAAGACATGGCTCAAACTGCTAATCTACAGCAGTTACAAACTGGATGAAGTCTTGGACAACTCCTGGAGTTGATGTGACCTGTTTCAATGACCTCCCTTAAAGTCAAACCAGGGCTACTGCAAGTAACAGTTGCCACCCTGACACAGGTCTGAAATCAGGTACAGTGCAACTCAGATTAATAGACAAGGCAAGTCTTCAGATGATGCAAGTCTGGACTGCTGTATGAGAAGTGCTAGTGTTAATGTATCAAAACTTATACCTATTTAATATTGACTTATTACCTTGAAAATTACTTCTGATACTGCTTGTACTATGGACCAACAGCTCTGCAGTCTTCCTTTCACCTTTTTGAAAGGAAAAATACCACCAAAACTTCACAGCATCAGTCTATTGTTACAGACATAGGAATAAAAAGAATCACATTACAGAGTTCTAACACTTTTCAGACCAGGTGTTTATATAGTTCAATGGAATGTCTATGTTCAGCACAGAGAAATCCAAGCTCCTCAGCCAATTTTTCCAGCTCTGCATCATGCTTTACAATGGTCGCTCACTGCAGGGGGTAAAAAAAACATCTCCTTTCTGTCACAGCTGCTTTCCTTGTGCATAGTAGCATCAATGTCACTTAACTTTTCCCCTGAACTTTATTGGTTTAAAGCAAGAGAAACCAAGTATATTTGTGCATTAATTAAAGATACTTCCCTGTTCTTTATTTTCCTGTGTTTGATTCATGTCTTATCTTCAGCAGTGTGCTAATGAGCATTTCCCAGTTTCCTGTGGCATGAATAACTAGCATTTTCCTGCAGAAGAAAACTATAATTAAATTTGTAATGCTTTATATTCTTCATGGCACCTTGAAAGACCATTGGAGATTTTCATGTTTATTCCATTTACTAGGAATTTACGTGTCACCCATCAATTTTTCTTGCGTGTGTTTGTCAGACTGACAGTAGGATTTGGTAACAGAGAGAAGCAGCAACTTAAGGCAGGTAGGAGTAGAAATCCTTAATCTAGCTTTTTTTAAGGTACATGAATTATGTAAGCATCATGTTAAAAAGCTACTTAAACATCTGAGAAGAAAGATTTTTGCTAAAAGTTTAAGTTCTGGGTTAATTCAATTAAAGGCTAGAAAGCTCTCACCACTGCTATGAGATCCTCTAAAAAATTACCTGCAATCATAGGCATGCACCTAGGTGAGTTACAAGGGCACAGTCTTGCTTGGTTTCCCAGAAAGCAAATATAGTACCCTTGGGGCCTGAAGAAACCGGAGCGGTTCAGAGGGCTGCAGTGGTTAGCTGCTTTGCACTGCAGGATCTCACTGCTGGGCATTTTAAACCTTATGAATTAAGGAGTATAAATGTGTATTGGCTGAAAATGCTTGGAGGTGGGAAGGTAGCTCTTGAACAGGCTAAGTGGTGATAAATAAGAGTCAAAAACATTTGGAGGTAGGTATAGGTATAACTTTTTTGTTGATATGTAAATAGAATCACATAGAAAATCAACGGGATAATCCAAGCTAGTCCGCTTCATACTGACCGTCTGTGGTCTCTCGCAGTTCTGATGCTCCCAATTTGTGCAAGCTTATCCTTGATGAAGCTTCTGTTACACTGATTGAAATGCTTGGTTTTGTATCGTGTAGGGCAGACAAATGCTAATGTAGCAATGCAATATTCCACCTTCCTCCCCAGTATTACTAGGACTGATTAGACAACTTTAATGACTTTGAGAATGTGCTTAACAGGAGACTGGGGGAAAAAAAAAATCTGCTTTTAAGGATCATCTGGAAGGGACCCTGATTGCAGAGCATTAGTCTTCCTAGGTGGAGGCCAAAAAGTCAAGATAAAACTCTTCTATTTTCAAAATGGGAGGTATTAATCCTATGAGAGACAGTGTTGCAGTATGTGACCGGAACTGTCTTAAATAATGTAGAGCTGTTGTGTCGTAGGTAGCAGTATAGTTACACCAGAAAGTTACTTATTCAGGGTTGCTTGAAAAGAATGTGCTTGTCAGGAGATTCCAACTATTAGAGCAGGATTTATACAACTTTTAAGAAAAACTGTATTCTGGATTAATGACCATTTAAATCAAAGCAATCATGGTAATCAGTGCAGTTATTTGGTTGCAAGAAATTACATTTAATCCTGGGATTTTGAACAGTTATATTCTGGGAGCATGCTTGAGTATTCACATGCTTAGAGGACATAACTGTGAGTGCTAGAGAAGGGTATAAATACTGTGAACCTGACTTCTTGCAGAAATATTTTTTTTTTTTTTTAATTGAAGTAATGTCTCAAACTTACATACTCTTCATGGCTTGGAGTTATGACTACAAATAAATAAAAGAAAACTGAATCTTATTCTCATTTGATACCATAGAAAATTACTTGCCTGAAAGCCGCTTATGCTTCTAATATGGTTAAGTCAGTCCCTTTAATGATTTTACAGAGGGCTGCAGCTGAGAATTGCTTTGATTGCCTTTTCTCACTGACACAGCATCTGCTGATTTGGATTTCACTGGTGTCCTAATGTGGCAAGAGGGCTTCATCCTGTGAAGTTTAATTGAGCTGTATATTGATGCTGCTTGCCTGTAGATGACAAAATAGGAATATTTACATTTTAGTTAAGTGCTTACATAGGTACAGGTAGATGATGAAGGGAAACAGTCCTTTCTTTTCAAAAAGAGATGTCCTGAGTAACAGGTCTCAGGAGTTCATTTCCTTCAGCAGTACTTCTTTTAGATATGCAGGCTCTTTGAAAAGCATGGGCAATTTTTAGTATTGCAGGGACTAAGTTGGGGCAGGGTATCCAGACAGAACTGAAAGGACAGATTCTAATGTCAGCAAAACTGATTTGAAAGAAGTATTGATTCTGTGTTGTATTTTATATCAAAAGCAGCCAATGGCAAATGTTGTCAAAATGGAATCAGATGTTTGTAACTTAATATTTAAGAAAAATGATGAGTGCATGTTTTTGACTTTAAGTATTCTCTATGCTGCCTGGCTTAAGACACAAACTGATGTAAAAATAAATGACTGCCTGCATAATTTATGTAATGTCTTGCTCCCTGATCCTGTTTGTATTGATTTTTCTAAAAGGCTTTTGTGGCCACAGGAACCAATCTGTCTCTCCAGTTTTTTCCGGCCAGCTGGCAGGGGGAGCAGAGACAGACACCAACCCGGGAATATGTCGACTTTGAAAGAGAAGGAGGCAAGGTAAGAAGGAAATTGTTCTGACTGAAAGAAATGTCTGTGTTGTACTCGTGATCTTACTAGTATGGACCACATGTATGATCCAAAATTACAAATGTTTCACACCTCAGTGCATGAAGGTAGTCTCGTGAGTACAGATGAAAGCTGGGTAAAATCTGGTATTGCTTTGTTTTAAAGCATGTTAATATTTCTGGAGGGAAACACATGGGGAGTCCTGGTAGCTTTTTCATTACTTTGAGGAACAGAACTTTATTTCTGTGGTCTTGCTGCAACAAAGTTCTGGGGAACAACTTAAATTTGGTGTTGAGTAGGTGCTTCAGAAATGGTCAAGGAATTAGATTTTTGACAATGAATTGTGGTAGACTCATAAAAATTTGCACTTTGAATACGTTACTTCCATGGGTCTTAAGTTGCCAGTAGCTACCACAAGCGTTCGCCATGTTGCTTAATGTAATGAAGCGTTTTCTTTTCAGTTTCACTGTGAGCTGTAGCATAGAAACAGCATTGCTTTCAGAATTGAGTTCTGAATTATTATTCTTTCTCCTAAGG
>JBCJKH010030282.1:0-17916 GCA_039877255.1 Loriculus beryllinus | reverse complement strand
GAAGGTGTCCCTGCCCATGGCATGGGGTTGGAACTGGATGAGCTTTACAGTTCCTTTCAACCCAAACCGTTCAGTGATTCTACGTCATTTGCCATTTTCATTGTTGCCTACAGCTGAAAGCAGAGGTAAGTTTTAGCAGGGAAAGACAAGAAACATTGAAAGGCGAGGTTAAGAGAAAAGGTTAACAGTGAGCAGTAATATAGAAAGCAAAGTAAGGGCTGGGTTTTTGAGTCAGCCTGGATGGGCAATAATTTAAGCCTTCAACAGAAACACTAAAACATTAGCTGAAACTCAGATTGGAGACATCTCCTTTCCTTTTCTCCTCTCCTCATACTGAAATGGGAAGCAGGACTGATGAGAAAATATTTTTTGTATTACGGGTCCTCTAATTTTCTGAGTTTAAAGGATGTACTTTAGAGATTGGTCATTAGAAACAATCATCTTTGCAAGATAAGATTACCTTATCTCACACAGAGAGATGAACATTAATGCAAGACAACAGCTTCACAGCCTAATGTGTCATAGGGAAGACCTCTGCTTACCCAATTATACCCTTAATAAAAGAGAAGAACTGGCCAGCTCACTCACCTGGCCATCTTACAGAGTATTTCTTACGGTTTGAGATAGGCACTGGGACTGGCAGTGGTAGGGCAGCAGCTGTTGATTGAAATGTTCATCAAACTGAACAAGCCTAACAAGATCTCAAGCCTTGCTGGAGGTGGGGTTGCATCAAATCACACCAGTGGGAGTCAGTGGTTTAAAAAAATCAATCTCTCTTGGTCTGCCACCTGGCTCCAGCTGATTTGTTTCACTCAAGCATCTGGCTCTTTCTCATTAGCTGAGTAGAGCCTAATATACAGATCCAGTGGCCAACAAAGATAAAAGGTTGATGCCTAAATTAATACATGGAACTCCTGCTTATTGTTAGAGATTTTAGGCAGGTTATCTATACTCAATCTCCATGTTCAGAAAAACACAATGTTCCTTTCAGTTGTAACTATACATGGCAGTTTCTAAAGCTACTGTGTCAGCTACCTGCCGAATACGCAGGCGTAAAATAAAAAGATTTATTTTATTATGGTAGGCATCTCATTTAAACGATTTTCAAGAATAATAATTTTAAACTAAGCCATAAATAAATGCTTTTTAATGCAGCAATGCAGGAATATTTCCATTAGCTAAACCAAGAGAATTAAAAATGTGAAAGCCAAGCAAGAAGCTGCAGAAAAGAAAGGGAATTCTAAGGATGAAATACTTTTGCCAAATGTATTCATGCACAACCCATCAAAGTCAATGGCAATTCTGCGTGCACATTCAAGGACAGGATTTGTTCTAAAGGGATAAATTTTCAAAGTATGCTGATTTTTTTCTTTCCCTCACACTCAGCATTTGCATAGACTCATTAGTATTTGTGAAATGGGTACCTGTGCCCTTAAACAGGCACTGCAGAGTGTAATTACCTATTCTGCCCGCATAAATGTAGGGGTTTGTTGGTGCAGTGTTTCACCATGGTCCATTTAAAGAACAGTGAGGAAAAATAGTGTATTTATGGATATATTCTAGAAACGGGTTTTCACATTCAGATGCTCTGAATCTTCCAATCTTTTCTCCAACTACGCTGAGGAAAAACATTCCACATGTTCATTTTTGCTTTTTAAAATAAATGATGCAAAGAGGTGTATTTAAGCAATAAGGATGTTTTCAGGTCACATTTTATGCCCTCCATGTCTTCAATACGTACACTCAGTTTTGCATATGCCAGACAGCACTGACTGGCTGTACTAAACACTGCATTGCTTCACTAATCAAATTCTTTGCAGTCAAACTGAAGTTGTAACCCTTTAATGACACCCCACAAGGGCTGTTACAGAAACCTCATCTCCAAAGCGCTCATCCCAGAGGATGGGTTACAAGTGCTGACTACCAGTACCTGAAAACATAACTAAAGTTGATTATAAAAACAATGCATGAAATAGGATTGTTTTATAACTGAAAACACATAATAATGATCCAAAGGTTTAAGGACATGAGAAGGAATACTCTACAATACAAAACAGTATCGATATGCTGAGATACTTCGCAGGCAAGGATGGCAGCAGTAAAACTCAAACCTGTACGAGAGGAAGACTGTATTAAATACCTCACTAGTGCATGAACAGTGTATAAGCGTTTTAATGGACGATGCACTAACAACAGTTTTGCCTCTGGTGAGCAGTTAAAGCCAGAGCTACCAAGATATCACCAATATATATATATATATGACTTTCTTTTTATCCCCTTTTCTACCCTCTGGCCCTCTCTGGATACACCTGTATGAAACTCATAGGTGACTATATGCCTTCTCCCTTTGCTGTATCCTCTGCATCTCTCAGTGTCCCTGCAGAAAAATGCATTCCTTTCCTTGGCCATACCCTTTCCCCCTTTACTTGGGACTCAGAAGCAAACTCTCCTCAAACTAAGGCTGGATCACAGTCCTTTGCTTTGCAGACATATTCAGAGAAATAATAAGCACTACTATTTTCCTGGTTTTGTCTAAGAAATAGTACTAAAACTGCAATAAGCACACAGACACATTCAAAGCTGAATTCATGTTTTCATATGGAATGCCACTGCAAAGAAACAATGTAAGTAACACTCCCAGCAGAAGAAAAATACACCTTCAATCTTTTAAAATAATTTTCTTCTTCCATAAAACACACTCAGCCTCTACTAATTATATAGCTACCATTTTCTTGCACACTAGAAACTGCATTTTTACCCATTTACTGAGTTTTACAGATAAAGGCAATGGAAAAGCTGTGGTCATTACCTCTCAATTCAGATGTCTTTAACAACAGTTCTCATCAGATTCAGTGATGCTCACTGGAGATACGGTTACAAAAATCAAGCTATATACAATCCTCTTAAAGTGCTAAAGAATAGACCACTTCTGTTAGGGAAATAAAAGCCACATATATTTGTAACTTCCATGTTCCACGCTAAATGCCATGATTCTTAAGTGCTCTTTCTGGTCCTGCTTCTTACCTTGAAAATTTGAATCCTGCAAAATCTAACTATACAAATGTATACCTCTTAAATAGAGTAGAGCAGAACAGAATACTGTGGTTGAAAGGGACCTACAACAATCATCTATTCCAAATAAAACATTCCTTAAGAACTATAAAGATTTGCAGAATATATAATATGGCTTCTTAATGTACTTCTAAGCAAGCCAAGTAACTTTTCCATAGTGAGTCAGCGCAAGATGGAGGGAATTTGCCATCCCTTTAGAATAACCTGTTTTCCCAGCAGTAGGGCCCCAAGGTTTTTGATCACTACACCCATATGTGAGTCACACACATCTGAAAGCAGAAAATTCACACGTAAAGAAATGAAGGAGTGGAAGGAGGAATGATCTGTTGAAGGTGTGGTACCTGTGAGGATTTGGTGATGTGATAGAGGACTGACTGATCTAGGCTGAGCTGAAATGGGAGTCCTGTGCCCGTGGATGTGAGGGGAATCCCCAGGTAACACCAGTTAGACCCATTACAACCCCCAAGGTCTTAACAGACAGTCCCTCTTCTGCAGAGTAAAGAGTACCAAGAAATTAAAAGCATAAAGCAACACAAAAGAAGGTGAGCCCACTTTCTCAGGTTTGGGAAGTTCCTAGAAGACTGTTTATGAACTACTTGTAGTTGTACAAGCACAGGCACATCCTTCCTGGGGCTAGCTGGTGCAGAAAGGCAACAAATAGCTTGCAGCTCTGCAAAGGCACAAGGGGCAGTTCAGGGGAGTACTAAATACTGCGTGTTCCAATTAATTTCTTCAGTGCCAACAATTTACAAATGGAAAAGTATTTCTGATTAAAGATCACCTGATTATCTTTTTGTATCCATCTACACCCATACCTATGGCAGAAGTAGGGTATCATCTTCTTCACATAAACACAAAATGGGAATGATTCCGACTTTAGAATAAGTGAGACAGAAAAGCAAGCTGACAGTCCACTTACAGATATGTTCAGGTGGAAGAACAAGTCAATAGGCCTGTGGCTCACAGCTCTTATACTGATACCTTCATTAATAAACTCATTTTCATTTCTTTCCAGTGAATTCTGAAAATCAATCCTTTTCTCTAATGCCTCGTGAACAGTTTAGAGGAGGGCAGCTGCAAGTAATTTGTGCAGCCATAAAGAACTGTAGTCACATAGTAGTACAGCTCCTGTGGATTTCTTACATAAATAATTACATTTGCTCAATGGTAGGGGTTTTTCCAACAATATGAACTATTTATGCAAGAACGGTGTGAAATGTTCACTTTGGCTTTCTCTCCTGAGTTCCAATCAAAAGGCAGAAACCTGATGCAGAAAGAGAATCAGACATACCTAAAAAGAAGTAACAAAACAAAAGCTGCTCTTTGGCCATAAAGATATCTTTCTTTAAATAAAGCCAAACAGAACTTTAACTTACATCACGTTAAATAATGTATTTCAGTTAACATACAGTTACTTTCACAGTTTCAAAGGTGCAGCGACAAGGTTAAGTGCTTGCGTTAGGTACAGCTGGACTAACACTTGTTTTCCACAGCAGTTTTTCTTAAGTTGACATTTGAAGTTATTTGTCAAATGCCTCAAGTAAAACATGAAACTGTAGACTAAACCAAAGCTACAGGTTTGAAATCTTCCATGCCCTTAGAAAGCAACTATCAGAGGAGGAATCAAAACTACCTCCTTCTGAATCTATAGCTAATGTTATCAAGATGTGCTTCTATACCAATGCTTTTCCTTTCCATTATCTAATTGGTCTTGCCTAAAACCTGTGACAATCAGAAGTTTCAGGTAGTTTCTCAAAGATAATGTGCTGCTTTTTTTACACTAGCAAATCCATGTCACCTGTTATTTAGGTTTTCTATGTCACAGTTGTGACTGCATATAAATATCCTGGTTCTTTTAAGGATAAATCTGTTGTTGCTTTCTCTAAAACTGTGCAGTATCAGGATTATGAAGGACAGACCTGTACAAGACTCTTCTGCCAGATATGCTGCTCAATAGTATGAAAAGTAGCAAGCAGATTCTAGTGCAGGTCTACCAAAAGAAACCATGGCTGTGTTGATACTTGAGTTTATACATGTTTTTTAATGGAGCATTTACTTCATTATCTATAGACATAAACAAATAGCCTGTGAATCTACAAATATTTTGCCACAATGTAATACTGGCCGAATAACAGTTGGCATGTTGTTAAGTTTTTTTATAAAAGATTCATGTTTACTAACTGCTTTCAGACATCATCAACATGAACTTCTACAATTAAGATCTGCTCAACAAAGCCCTCACAGGAAAGAGAACAAAACCACTACCATAAACTCACTGAAGTTTCATGTGCCTCCACACCAGACACTCCAGAAAGTAACAAGAAATTCTGTAAATCCAAAAAGGATATAAACAGAAAATGAGCACTGAACACAGCAAGATGGGTGACCTTGTTCTTCACAGTATCAAATCCAGCTCACAAAGGAGCAAGGGCACTTCTTGGCCAGCCAGATGTTGCAGAGGTGCTGCCTAGCTGTTTACATAGGCATGCAGGACCATTCAGCGCAGCAATCATACCAAGGAGTGGTTTGCTGGCAATACAAAAGCAGAAAAAACCTGGCTATCAGGCAGAACAATGCCCAGAGGGAATTTACTACACTGATGAAATCAGGTCAGCTCTCAAGGTCCCTGGAAAAGTGCTGGCTTCTGTTTTATTCAGACTCTGCTTGCAATAGGACTGGAAAAAGTGATAGAAACCTCAATGCCCATGATAAATGGCCAATACAAGAAAAATAATTTCAATTCTTCTCTTACTCTAGTTCCTCTGCAGATTACATTCTTTACTGATGCTTCTATGCAATTTTATCAGGAGAAACAGGAAAGCATATCCTCTTACCTTAATCTCTGAAGTCTTCTGGACTATGACAATCCCTAAGAGACATGTACAAGGCTGGAAAAGCTGCCTCTGCAATCTCCTAAAAAATCCCTGATGATGCTTCCTCCTATTTTGTTAATCTGGATTACTGAATGTATTGAAGTGAAAGGAAGATTTTGTGGAGGGGTTTCCCAATCTTTTCCAGTTATGAGCCTAGTTCTTTATGACTTATAGTCGAAAACATTGAAAAAACCTTCGTTTCTAGAGGGCTTAACCTATTCTTGGCTGCGGGGATGCCAGCAATTGGCATCTCATCCTGCTCTGCAGAACCACTGCTTTCTTCTGTCTATGGTCATTTGGCTGTGCTTATCCTGGAAAAAGAATCACTTCTTCCTTTCTGTATCATACTGCACTTTTAAATAGAAATGTCACAAAACCAGGCTAACTTGGCAGATCTCCCTTGTAGAATGAAAAAGGTAAAATTCATGTCTGACAACTCATCATAGTACAGATACTAGCAGACAATACAGAAAAGCTTTGTGTTGGACCAGCATAAGGGCAACCAAAGCAACCTGAGCATATGGGTTTTTCAAAAGCAAAACAAAACAAATGGTCAGACTAGATTCTGTCACATTTCCATGGCAGACAAAGAGAAAAAGCCAAATCTATTTTCAAGGACAGAAGGTTCTGGTTTTTTGTTTTTTCCCTCCATATAAGTTCATTTCTCAGAATCCCAGGGACATGTTCTACACACCAGGGCTCAATCACAGCGCCCTAAATTACATCTTCAAACCCCCATGGAAAAACTGAGGAGGCAATCAACCTCCATTACTTGAGCTTGCTCATATATTGTTCTTAGCATTATACTGCAACCCAGCATATCCAGCTGAAATCAGAGCCATGCTGTTATGCACACTATATATACATCATGTATTTAAAGCAGTTGCTGCCTCAGAACGCATACTATTTAATAAGGCTGTGGAGACACACAGAAAGGAAAACAGAAACAAGGAAAGGCAACACCTTCAAACTCACAGAATAGGCCACCCATATCCTGGCTAAATACCAACAATACACTTTCTCATTCTTTATGTACATCTTCCCAGTTTAATATGGAAAGGTTACATTAGAAAGTAAGATAACTGCAACTGTACTTTTTCTTTCTACTGAAAACCTTCCACTCATTCTAGAGAAGCCAGCAGAACACAGACTGGGGTGGGGACAGAAAGGTGAGAATTGCTTCAGAAAGCAAAGTTTTAAAGAAAAATAAAGTTTTTCAGAATAAAGAACGAATAAATCATTTAACAGACCACAGAACAAAACATGCCCCTAAACTACAACATTTGACACTAGCTCTTACTGCATCTGCTCAACCAAGTCCCCAAAGTAGGAGAGCATTGGCTTTCTTGGATGCCAGCTGCAATACAGATCTATTCTTTTCTGGTTTTATGACAAAATTAGATATATACTTTTACATATTTTTACATATGTTCAGTTTTTTCCTCTCTGTTTTAAATGTTGAAATGCTTTGTTTTTCCCCTCATATCTATGCTCCTTACTTTTTATAGTGGTTCTTGTTATCACCACATCAGCAAAGAGCTATATACATATATTAGCTTGTACCCAGTTATGACAAGGAAACTTAACTCTATTTTCTGACATCTTTTTAAGATCAAAGAGAAAATACATATGTGAAAACAACACACCTTTATTCCACTGAAACAAGCAGAATTATTTTTAAATTCAAGGGTAATTTGCCTCACAAATATTACAAGCAGAATTGGGGATTTTTTGGTATGAATTATAAAGAAAAGACTTATCACTGTAGTGTGTTGCTGTTCTTTGTGAAGCTGCACTACTTTTCTGGATATTTTAACACTTATTGTTTTTTACTCTTGGGTTGAACATTTGAAAGTCCTGCAATCTATTTTCAAATTGGCAGGACTGATTCTCATGCAAGTTATAGAGTGGCTTAAATACTTGCTTTCTCTCTGTTTGGAGCTGAGGGGTTTAGGAAATAGAAGTTTAGCACTGCAGAAAAAAGTCACTTTGAACTGTAACTACTGTATCTCCAGGGTAGTAATTTTGCAGAATCCCACTCCAGGGTAGCAATTCTGCCATTTTATGATAGAGCAACTAGTAAGTGGTATGAAAAAAAGAACCAGATTTTTTTTAAATTTCACATTTACATTTCTTATATGCCTACAGTTTAGTCTCTTTAAATGTCAAGCTTTTTTAAATGAATGTTTTTCACATTTTGATGTTGTTAGTTTTTTTGTATTCTTCCCACAATTAGGAATGACATCAGTGATTATGAAACAACATCAGGTAACTATGAAATCTCAGCTACACAGATTTCCTATTTTACTTTTTCCCCTCATCCCTTCTCTGAAGGTCACAATGAAAATGAAACAAACATCCTCTTATAAATTTATTTCTCTACATTCAGTAAACATTAAATTCTGAGATCTTAATTCTGGGTGATTTGAGTCCATGTCATCTACCTTTAGGCAAGTCTCTACTGTTCTTCTTCCAAGGTGAACAGGACCACTCTTGTGGAGGCCATGTGTTCATATTGCTCCTCCCAACAACACTTAGTGACATGTAAAAATACACCTCTGCACAGCCCACAGTTTAAATTTCTCTCTAGGCACAGTATAAGGTGTCTTATATCAGGAAGAGCCTTGGGAGGTACAATGAATGACTCAGACATCCATCTGAATCACAGCTGTCTGCTCTGCTTTATTCTTTCCTGTCTAAACAAAATTATTTTCCCCTCAGAGCCCCTCCTTTGCTGTTTGCTGTCCCACACAGAAAGCCATTCCAGCAGCCAATGTGAAAGAAAGGAGGAAAAGGAGGTATGAGACTGAAGCTTATACAAATGCTTTCAGGTTCAGAAACAACCTGAACATAAATCCAGAGTGTCAAATTTGTTTTGCACTGTTCCAAAATCTCCACCAAGGCAACAGCTCCATTCCCTGCTCTTGAGGAGGACTGGCCCCAATCCCTGCTCTTGGAGAGGACTGGCCAGAACCAAGTGCTCTTCAACCCTGTTCGGCTGTCCACACCCTATTCATGTATGACAAAGGATCAAACTTCCCTTCAGACCTTCTAGGCTATTTGCTAGCATTTGTTCCTGAAGTTGTCAGTTCAGCAGCTATGCTGCCTTAAGTGGCTTCTGCCTACAATTTTTAAGCTGTTCTTTTGATTGTGCCACTGTTCCTTTTGTACGGGCAGGTGATGAAGCGAACTGCAGAACTGAGCTGGGTTCAGAATGACCCCAAAAACCCGGAATGGTTATTTTTAGCCAAGCTCAGGTCCTCAGCCCAGCTCTGCAGCAGCTGCACAGGCGCTTGTACCAACCCAGTCGGGAGCATTGGTGGGGAGGAGTAAGTGTTGCTTGACTTAGCAACGCTGCAGAAAAGCGCCATCCTCATCTGACCAGGAACCTTGTCCTCCTTTGCTGTTTGCCGCCAATGAACCAGCAGCTTTCAGGTCAAACGGGTAACAAAGCCCTCATAACGTGAGTCAAAGTCACACCCAGAACTGGTGGTCATTTCTTCTGAGTCCTGGCCCAGTGTTTAATCCACTGCCCCTCATCCTCTTTCTGGCATCCTGCCTCCGAGTTCACCTCGCATAGAAAAAGGAATTCTTACTACCACTGGCTGGCAATTAAAGGAAGGATGGAAAAGTCAGAGAATAATTCTCTTAATTGACTATTTTTCTTACTACTTGTAATCTAGAGGAAATCTAATTAATTCTACATGAAGAATGACTATTCTGCAGTGAAGTGTAATTCCTGATCTCTGGGGCTTCAGCTTACCAGTTGTCAAATTATCCAATTACACACTTGTTAGAATCCATTTTGGGGAGATTTTCATGGCTCATAAATAAATAATTTCAAAAGCTTTAATCCTTAAAAGAAAAAAAAAGAAAGAAAAAAGGGAAGCTCCTGACCCCCAAATGGTACCTCAGAATCAAAAAAACTCATCTAAAAATAATGGCAAGAAACTAAGAAGAGTGATCCGCACCTGGTTTGCAGCACCGCAGTGGTGATGATCTATTTCAGTAGGAAGAAATTTGCTGCTTCTTTTCCAGCTATGCTTTATTCAAATAACTAATCTAAAGGGAACCAATTAAGGCAGAATCCCTTTCATTGTGCCAAAAGGGAAAAATCTTTTCATAACCACATCAATTAAGAGGTGGGAAGCCAAAGGAGAGGGTAGCTCAAGCCAAGGGTATTGACGCACTTGAAGTGAGGCCAGCATGGAGCCACCAACCTGGTTGGGGGCTGGAGCACAAAATGTTCAAAAACAGCAAGATGGAGAGAGCTGGGCCTTAGGAAGAGAAGGCAAACGGGAGGTCTTACTGCTTTCTACAGCTACCCCATCAGAGGATACACAGAAGAGGAAGCCAAACTATCCTCAAGCCTGTATGTCAATAGGATGGGAGGCACAAGACACAAGTTAGGACATGGTAAATTCCATTTAGATGCATAAAAAAACCAAATAACCATGAGGCTGAATCCTATACTACAACAGTTTTCGCAGAGAGACTGTGGGCTCTCCAATTCCAGAAGCATTCAAGACTGAAGCAGACACAGCGCAGAACAACAGGCTCTTTGAGCACAGCATGGGACTAGCCAGAGCTCTCTTCAGTCTTGGCTGCTCTGTGACTTAACAACTCCTACAGAGAGATCCTCTGATTGAAGAGGGAGGGACGCACAACACTTCCATCAGTGTATGTTTGAAGGAATATTCTTAAATCAGTGTAAACTCTGGATTCTGATGTGACCAGATTTGCCAAATCAGAGCACAAAGGAAGACTTTCTGTGGTCTTTTGTATTCTAGTGAAAACAATTTAGCAGTCAGAATTAAAGATTGTTTTGCAGTATTTACTTCTGTGCTGTATGGCAGCGTTGTGTTACAAAATCCTGGGAGTGAAACTTGACATGAAACAAAAGAGGAACAGAAGGCAGTAATCTGTTTTCTATAAACCCAGTCTCACTGGATTTCAATACAAGTAAGCAAACACCATCCCTGATTTTTATATTTCAGAAAAAAAACTTTTGCAATGCTTTTAATATTAATTGAGCCTGATTAACTGAAGATATAAAGGTATTGGAAAAATAATCCAAATTAGGTGGTGCGATAACTGTAGTTATTACTGGTGCAAGCACTTGCCTACTGAAGACAAGGTCCCTTTGAGCTGGCTGAAACTGGTTTTACAAAAATCATCAAATTATCAATTATTTATGGGACCTTCATTCTGAAAACTCAATTCACCAGCCATTTTTTTCTGTTTTAAACCTATAACGTTTTTAATACCTGTGGCTTTATAGCAGTGTGAAAACTGGCCAGCGTTTCTAAATCTTGTGTCCACTGAGGCAGGTACAAGTTCTACGTGAAAGCTTGCTCTAAGTTCAGATCTGCCATGCTTCCCTGGCTCTTCTACATCTCATATCATCATGTAGCTTCAGAGCAACACAGAAAGAGTGTCAGTGCTGAAAGATTGGGCTTGTTTCAACACAGTTCAACTGCATGTGTCTAATCAAGAAAAACATATGTAAGGTGCACTTAAAGAAGAACAGCAGCTGTTAGGCAAAGCCATTTTTCTTAGGCTTTAGTGCCTAAAAAAAATATTCTTGTGTTTGTTCCTGCCTCCCTAGGGAACCCAATTTTCAATGCTCCACAGCAAATTGTGTGGCTGTAGCAGCTTTCACAGCAGCCAGTCCAAACCCTCATTACTCACTGCCCCACTCAGACAAAAACTGGGTGACTGTTGCTTTCTGTTCTTACAGGTGATCGTGGCATTAGTTAGCCAGCAACTGCAGCTCCAGATACAAAACCAACGTTTCTATCCTTTTGTCTTCAACAACATCATCAGGATCTTTTTCCATAAGCCTCTAGTAACCTATGGCAGAACAAGAATTGGATTGAACTGGAAGATCTGCTTGTTTTCACTGCTTGGGAATTTAAGTAGCAAAACGTGTGCATTGATGTTGCAATGAACACAGTCACCGTTTCACTGCATGCTTCACAGGTCAACAAAATGTCTAATTGTAAAGGGAAAGAGCTATTGCTTGTTATTTCAGATGTTAAGAACCCCAGGGTTGTCATTAATTCTGGAAGGAAATATCCAAAGAATATGGCATTTTCTGAATTCTGGAGACTGCCAAGTGCTTGTATTATTTTCTCATTTCATTCCCTGTATGCAAAACAAAATGCTATGTGCTAGTGACTCATGAATCTGTCAGTTTGGTGGTAGTTAGACAATAAAGCCTGCCAGAGTAAGGCCAATATTTAGCGTAACAGTGATAATAATAGCTAAAGACCAAACCAAGCCTCTTTTAACAGTCAATTCTAATTGGAAAATAAATGAACCCTACACATTAGCCCGGTACAATTGAATATATTCACTTGTGAAACCCAGTCATGTAGGAATATCAGAACGGTCACATCTGATGGGACTACCCAGCTGCCTGGTCCATCATTTGGGTACAGACAGATGCCAATGTCTCATGCTCTGAAAAAGCATAAATATTTGACATCTACAAATGGGAAAGTAGTTTCAGATACCTGTGATTCAATTAGTTTCTGAACCATAACTGATTATTATGTGTTTACTGCATGAAACATTTTCTTCTATTAGCTGCACAGGCTCATCACAGTTACTAGAATGTGAAATAGAATCTGACTCATGCACTGCATAAAGGTTGATTAATGAGCTTCTGAATACAAAATCCATCCTGCTGAAGTTGCCTGAACCACACAGAACCAATCCAATGGTTTGGGTCCAGGCAAAGCTGTGAGATCAGCAGTCAGTAAGACAAATAAGTACAGCAAGAGCTCAGAATTAGAGTAAGGTCAATAATGACCCTGGAACAAGATGAAACAGAGTACTACTAAACTTTGCCAACGGCTTCAGTTTGGGTGGCCCGGTCAACACCAAAGTTTGAACTATTAAATAAGAAGCACCAGATAAACCCAAGGATTCAGGAAGGAAAAAAAAGAAAAATGGAATGAAATGCAGTCCCACACAGTGCACAGTTCAATCATGGGAGCCGACAGCAAGAATTTCAGACAACAGGTAAGACGTATTCAACCTGAAACAACAGAGCAAAAGAAAGATCTGGATATAATAATCAATCACTGGATGAATGTATGCCATTGTTAAAACAAACCCTAACCAACCAACCAAAATCCCCTAACAACCAGAGCCAAAACCATGCACAGTATCATTTCATATGGAGAAAAACAATGTATGTCCAGACAGCAATGGTAAAGGACATTATCTGGTATCCTGTAGTCATCTTGGCTATCTATTTTCAAGAAAGATGAATTAAAATCAGATCTGACAGTGCCAAGAGATCACAGAATACCAGGCTGGAAGGGACCTCATGGATCATCCAGTCCAACCTTCTTAGCAGAAGCACAGTCCAGACAAGATGGCCCAGCACCCTGCTCAGCTGAACATGAAATGTTCAAGAAACTGTAAGGCCTTCTATGATAAATTGTATGACGAGAAATTGTAAGACCTTGATCTACCTGATTTTAGGAAGCAATAGGATATGCTTTTGAAAATAGTTGCTTGCAATACCACAGAAATCCAAAGGTTTCTCTCCTTCCCATGAGTAGATTTCATCTGTGATTCACTAATCATTTTGATTTAAAAGGTCCCTCTTCAGAAATGGGTAACATTTTAATTAAATATTTGAAAACTTGTCATATTATTGTAATTGCAATTTAAAAGCTATGAATTAAGATGGTAAAAGCTTTTAACTACTCTCTAGACATCTTTTCCTTTTTCATAAAGCTGACTGTCAGTGAAGTGTTTAGCAATATTCCCTCGTTAAAGCTGAGCAATGCAGCTGATTCTGACTGATGTGATACAGCATGTCTCAGCTGCCAGGCAGAACATAGGCCAGTGACAGCCAAAAGCAGATCCTCCCTGTAATCAGTTTGTTCGTCTATATCATACACACGGATGGAGATTCACATTTCAGCTCTCCCACAGAAAAGCATTAATTTACTCCAAAAGCATCCTAATCATCAGCTTAGATGTTAAATAGCAGAGAGAAGGCTGCAACAGCCTCCAGTACTTCATTCCACTACCCCAGCATGGATCCCCAATATATTCCTGAGCAGCTCCCGACAGAAAACAGCAGCACTCTGCCAACTTGAGGAGTAGCAAAGCACTGGAGAAGAAGAAGGGGCTTAAAGAAAAGGCAGGGAAAGCCATGCTGTCTTTAGAGCTATGTGTGGGCTGTAATCTTCAACAGTGACAGCACTTGCACAGCTAGGTCTGCATTCCCAGACCATGATCCACCCATTACATCCACTGTAATGGGGAAAAGAGCAAAATTGAAACCTTGGTCTGGGAGAAGGCAGTCTGTGGACTTCAGAAGGAACTTGAGTGCACTGCCATCCCCATCTCTTCTTCTTGGAAGGGACCAGTATTTTCTTTCTGTTTTTATCATTAGTCTGCTCTGGCTTCTAAGTTTTTCAGGGTGAGGCTATAATTAAATGCAGCACTGAGCACTCTGGTCGCTAATTCTGAGCTACCTATCCAGTCTCCAACAGAACGTAAATAGCACCAGCTAAACAATTAATGCTTCAGATACATGTATTTTTAAGGACATTAATACCCTCAGCATTTTTAAAATCCAGCAATGACTGGCACCACCATGACAGCCAATTCCTTTAATTATTAGAAATAATTTTGATATGGAAAAGCTTCCTATGTAATAGATAGACTCTGCTGCAGCAATTGATTTTATTTATCTGATGTATTTATCCAGCTTCTTACATTGATGGTATGTAGAACAGTTTACTTTCTGTCAACATTTTCATTACACTTTTATGAAGAATATCAGGAGCAAGTTGAAACAATAAATTATCTAAAAGGTATAATGTTAAACTGGTGTTCAGGTTTGGGATACAATTTATTTCACATGACTGCCACAAATACAACTTCCCACCAACCAAAATGGCTCCAATGGCTCTGAGGACAACATCATCTCCCATCTGCAATGGGAGAACTGCTTCACAGTCCATGTTGCTTTGGTAACTTTGGTAGGATGTACCAAAACAGAGCTTTTAACAAAATACCATCTTAAATACGAAGTTTCCTATATGCCCTGCAATACAAAATATTTCTCTTCAACAAATAAAGACATTTCCTTTTTACAGCTAGTTTATTAACCTGACCTTGTAAAATAAACACTCCACATATGTTTTGTACAACAGCAGCTGTGGAGACACAAACACTGCAAAAATGATCATGCTGGTTTAGAAGGTTTTTTAGCTCCACCGCTACCAGTGACCCTTTCCTGGGGGGTACTAACCTTGTAAGTCACTTGAGATGAAGGATAACGTGATCTTTCTTTCTAACAGCTCACCTGAGTTTGTTTAAACGACCTTCACTCACAGCTTGTAAAAAGGTCAATTTGCTCTTCACCAAAGCAGTTTCCCTCTTCAAGAACCCTCCTGAGTGCTTCTGAGAGCAGGGACAGCTCAACAAGTTGGGACTCACTGGTAGGGTCAAATGAGTAGGAATAATTCTTTGCCTTCACTACAACATGTTTGCTGCAAAGTAATGAGTTGGACTTTGGTCACTGACTCCGTTTAAGCCTGCCATAAATCAAGAGCCTCTTCTCAAAGAGTTTTCTCCTACATGTGATTTAAATCTGCCTCACACCCCGTTTGACTGTCTTGGAGGCCGATGTTGCACTGCTTGAGGATAATAAATAATGGGCCAAAACCAGAGAGATAATGGCAGCTCAGCTGCTGATACAAGTCTGCAATTCACTGTAATTCACATGTTCACCACCCACCTTTGCCTACTAAAACATGACTGGGAGCAACAGAAAGTTGTCTTTGGAGATGTTTCCCCCGCCGAGCAGCCTGCAACCTCACCACTGTACCATTAATCAAGTTTCAAATCCCATCTTTTCTTCCTGCCCATTTCAGTTCTCTAATGATGAGGTTATTTTTTAGGTTGATGCTGACAAGAATATAAACATATCCAAGGGCTGTCCCATTGTATTCAGTAAGATGGAACAACAGGCTCTCCACAGGCATATGGGCATAAAACTCACCAAGGCCCAAACTGGAGCTGAGTTTAATAAATACTGTAGGGACTCTGTCCTCCTTGGCCCTGGCAGGGTGAGACCTACTAATTCAGCCCTAGTCCTTCCTGCCAGCAAGTCAGAGGTTCTCTGGGCAGCAAGACAGCTCAACTACCAACCTCAAAATATAAATACCATGATTGATATGAGGTAATCCTGGGCTACTCAGCCACTGCTACCATGACTCTGCTGTATTCAAGGAAGACAAAACTTTTCTGCTGTTTCCCAGTTGCACAGATCATACAAGGCAGTCAATTACACTAAGATCAATTCATCTGAAAGGATTGGGAGTCTCTCGAGAAAGCAATCCAGATTCACAAGCTTTTTATACACAAGGGTGTTCATCATCCAGTTGCATCATTTTCATATGTCCTACCACTACCTGAAACACCTGGTCCATGTCAGTATCTTTAAACCTAATAATGCCTTGAATATCAGGGCAACTACATTTGTGTGAGCCAGGCTTACTCTAATACCAACCTGTTGATTCACAAATTTAAAACACAACCTTTAATTTTAATTTTAAACCTTCAACCTTTTCAAAGATTTCTGAAGGGACACTGAGCATCCTGCAGATACTTTTTTCTGTATTCTAGGAGAAAGTGAAGTTAACACTGTATTTTCTAGTCAAAGGACTACTCTAATAATGGATTTATCAACACTGGGACCAACATCTCCCCCATGAGATTTGCAAAACAGGTGTTTTGCCCTGATTCCAGATCAGATTATTAAATAAATGGGGGGCACAGATAGAATAGGTTTAGGGCATATACACAGCAAGACAGGTGATTTCCAGATTCAGAGCTGGTTCAGTTAAGAACCAGACAGGTATTTTATTATTATTCACTATTTTTACTATTATTATTTACAGAAGAGATTTCAACTTATCCATTTACCAGCATGTCATACCTGACCTCTGCCTTTCTCAGTGGGAATTATCTTGTATGTGCACAGCTGGCTACAGAGCTTCTCTCTATCTCACCCTCCCCTAATCATTAAGGCTCAACAAAAGGTGAACGCCATAATTATGAAAGAGCTGACAGAATGTTTGAAAAGCAACAATAATCAATAGCAGCAAGTGTACAATTTGAGTGATTAAAACTGTGCCATTCTTCACCTAACGAGAGTGAAATAAAATAGGGAAGAAACACCTGAAAGAAGTTAAACAGGAATTGGAAATTGATTCTTTAGGATGCTAATAAAAATAATTCATATTCTAGAAGATTCAGGCATATTACTCTCACTGACACTCACACTACACTGCAAGTCCTCAACTTAAAAGCCTCAGCAGTTTTGCATATTCAAGACAGCTAATGAACAAATGGACCATATGCCTTTTTAATATCGTATTTCAAAGGCCTGAACTGAAGAGGTGCTGGGTTTCTGTCTCAAAGGATACCCTGTTCAAGGTGAATGTTAAGAGAACGATGGTTAAAGAGAATTACGATGCATGTTAGTTGATAACAAAGAACAACACAGAAGGCTTCTGCTTCTTCACTATTTACTTGTTATTACAGCCCTCCCTCCTCCCTCAAAGTACCAATTTTACCATGGAGTAATCATCTGGCATTCCTTGTCCAGAGTTCTCCATCTAGAATAAAGCACTCTCTGTTTCTATAATCCCTTTACCAATCAATGAACTCTTAAGACCCCTCTTCTCCAGTTCCCCAGCCACACACTACCTGGAGACACAGATCTCGCAGGAAAAAACTGCCAGGGAAATGGGAACAGTTTTGAATACTACTCATGCAAGAAATGCACAAATTACAGTGTGAAACTGTGCTGGTGAGAGAGCAGACTGCGAGCCATGGCAGCCCGTTTTTGCAGGCGGGGTTTTGCGTCTTTGGGGACCCCTAGGAGCAGTTCCAGACCCCTTTTTCCTGCTGGCAGGTTGAGCAGATA
>JBCJKH010030274.1:0-11515 GCA_039877255.1 Loriculus beryllinus | reverse complement strand
ACCTGATATAGTTGAAAATGTCCCTGTTCATTGCAGGGGGGTTGAACTAGATGAGTTTTGAAGGTCTCTTCCAACCCAAACTATTCTAAGTTTCTATGTATATGTTTGCATTACAAGGACCTTCTTTTCTCATTGTACAAAGAGTGGGTCAAACTTGATGTTTTATCAATTATTTCATTATAAAGTGACACGTATCAATATGCATATGTCACATAATGTTACAAATTGATCTATGTATTGAGGAAGAAAAATAGCCCAGAAACCCCCAGTAACTTCTTGTCACTGAGCAATAGATGCTTGCATCAGAGGTGCTTGTCTTACTGCCTACACACAAAGCAAGTTTACTTACATGTCAACTGGTGCAAACCAATATAAAGAACAACACATCTAAAAATACATAACGATCTACATGTGCAATAGTTTTAAGAAAATTATACACATGAAAAAGTGAGAGATGAGCTTTGAAAAATTATAGAGGCACTATTGTATTGGGTGGATTTGGAACACAGGATTTGGGGGTTTTCTGTGATTCTAAGCTGTTTAGGTCAAAAGAATACAATTTCATTTAAATTTTTAATTTCTTTTAAAAAATAAGTAACTTTTTAAGCACTTAAAACATGGGAAAGTAACCTAAGATATAATTTGTGCAGTTCTGTCATTACTAGTGAAGATTTCAGATACAAAGATGATGCTGATTCTGGAATCATACTGGTGTATCGCTTCTGTGAGACAGAAGGGGCAGCATTATTGAGCAGCTGTTAAGTATACAAATGGCTGAAGTTTTTCTCTGTGCATTTAATAATTGTTTGTAATTGTCCTCTCATGGGTGGAAGGTGATGCAGGTTTAAATTTCTTCGGAGGAAAGAAAATTTAACCTAGATTTCTGCTACATCCTACACACACTTGAACTTCTTAAAGTTATACGAAGTCAAAACCCATCACAAGCTGTTTCCTTGTTAAAGAACTTATGCAGCAATTACCTGGCTTCATGGTCCTGCTCATGATTACACATGAGTTGAAGATTAAAAAATTAGCCATGTCACAGCTACTGTAATTAGAAGCAAGGCAGATGCGTCATTCTAGACACCTTGCAAACCTTAATAGTTTAACAAGGTTTTTCATTTTTAAAATCCCATACAGGCTCTATTGTTGGCTGATCTAGTATTTTAAATGTATTGTTTCTGAGGTGATGAAATGAAATTATAATTTAACCAGTTGCACTGATTTTAAACCAATGCACTTTATACCACTTTAATCTTCACTTCTTTAAGCTTAGTTATCTATGATAGTGTTCCTTAAGCTGTACACCACAACACATGTGGATGTGGAGGTTCAAAGTAAACAGTGCAGTGAGGCTGCTATCCTGTAAGGAAAAAGGAAAAGAAAAAGGTAAAAAATGTGATCTTCTCAGTCCCAAAGGAAAATACTGCAAGGCTCAATGTTGAATATTTACATGTAAATCAAAATTAGGGAGCTTTTGCCCTTCCCAAAAGGTCCATAAATCTAAATTATTTATAAACACAATACACTTACTAAGATTTATTTGCTGATAGGTGAAACACTTCTGCAGCATTACTAACTAGAGACTTACAGCTGAGATGAGATGGATGAATGACAATAATTGGTAGAGCTCACTTATTTGTAGTTGAAGACAGCATGCATATTTAAGTGGCAGATACAGGAGTGCTAAGATAAATTATGAACAGAAGCAAAGTACATGCAAATGCATGATTTTCATAAAGAACATAAACATTAAAAATGTTTTAACTGTCACCCCTAAAAACTATGCTAAACATTTGAAGACACCCATTTTTATATAAATTCACTTTGCAGCTAGTAAATATTACTTTCTAATTTTTATTGCTAATTGCTTAAAAACATGCTGCTTATTATCATAAATAACAATGTTTTACTAATAGCTTTTTAATGAACAATAAAGAACTGCTTCATTAACACAAGCACTAATCTGTTTTGTTTGTGGACTCACTCATTCCATGCACATACTTAAAAGCAATGTGGATGTTTGTTTTCAAAATGCAAGCAATCCTAAAATAACTAATAGGTAACTAACTGACAGATTGACACTTCAAGGCCATGAAGATGATGCAAATTCTTCCTCCATCTTTATGACTACTGATCTATTATGAACTTACTTCTTTTTTCTACATTGGATTTCAATTTGTTTTGCCACATTCATTTTGATAGAAGTAAAATAAAATGAAGGTCAGAATATCTACTTATTAGGCCAGTTCTTAGCGAATGTCTTGTTTCACTAGAAGCTTACCATTCCATAATAATTATTAAATGTATAGGGAAAAACTGCCGCTCAGAATCCATTAAATTCTAATTAAATAGAATTAAAGGAATTTAAGTTATAAATATTTTTATAGTGATAAAAGCCACACAGAATATGTTCAGTTTATTCTTTCTTTCTTCCTCTCTCTCTCTCTCTCTCCCACTCCCCCTTTTTTTTTAACCCTGTGTTTTCAGTCGGTCCTCATTCAGGTACAGGTCTCTTTAACTTTGCATTTTATTCTGAGTTCTGATAATTCTTCTTCCAGTGCATGAGCACATACAGAAAGATTTCATATCCTTTTACATCAGCTGAGATACTGTCTGAGTGCAAGCTGAGAGTAAATGGAATGAATACTCCAGCAGAGGAGACTCGGGTGCATATTTTACGTGAGATTAAACTTGAAATTCAAGCTCTTGATTAAGCTTTATGAAGAAGTAAGTCTTTTTCTTATGAGAATATATTTTGAAGATATATTTAAAGTTTAGTTGCAGAATTGTCTTTATTTTTAAGCTCTGAGAAATCGTAACATGAGTCACATTTTTGCTGCAGTTGCATTACTTTTGTTAAATTTATAGCTGTCCTTAGTGGTATGAAATAATGAAATGCAAAATTTGGTGTTTATTACTCTTGTTTTCTGATAAGATATTCTGTCTCCTATGGGGCTTAATTTCCCAGTATTTTTATACCTGTTGAATTCTTCTGTCTCTAGTTAAACACACCTTGTTATAGTTTAAAAATGGATTTAATGCCTACAATGACAATTCTGGTTTGTTTAGGGAACTTCCATGGATTTCTTTTCCTCTGCTTATTTGTGGGATTGTTTGGTTGTTGTTGTGTAAAGAATACACTCTTTTCCTTCAATAGTTTCCAATAGAATGTCCTTGATATTACACAAATTATATTGTAGAAATATAACCTGTTTCTTCTCCTAAAAACCTTCTGCTCTATTTTTTTAGAAAAGTCCGTATATATAAAAATAATCTCTGAGATGCACAGACATTTTGGCAGATTTACTGAGTAAAGGCCCTGATTCTGCTGCCTGCTTTGCACATTGCTGTATCTAAATCAATATACACATGCTGATGCAAAACTTGGCCCCGCATCTTTAGAATTTCCTTGCAAATATTTAATGTAATCATAGTTCTAGTCTTCTAAACTTGCCTTGGTAAACAAATACAGAATAAGGTTCCTATATCTTGTTATTAAACTAACTTCTTAAATATTAAAGTCTGTTTAACATTCCATAAACCAAGGGAATACAAGAGATTCCTCCAAACAAGGTTTCACCCAGAAGCCTGTTGACCATCCTGGTGAGAGGCCTGGCTTGTAAACACTTCTGAGAGGCTTGGATGTGGTGCTGCACTAATATGGGCACACAGCTTTTGAACAGGTCTCATAGGTTTTGAAAGGACTTCTAAGGGTTTGTTATAGTCAATGACCACAATGGCCGTAGAGACAGTGAGATGACAGAATTTATAGAATCATTGAGTTGCAGAATGGTTAGGGTTGGAAAGAACCTTAAGATCATCCAGTTCCAACTCTCTGCCATGGGCAGAGACACCTCACACTAAACCATGTTACCCAAGGCTCTGTCCAACCTGGCCTTGAACACTGCCAAGGGTGGAGCATTTACCACTTTTGTGGGCTATCTGTGCCAGTGCCTCACCACCCTCACAGTAAAGAACTTCTTCCTTGTATCTAACCTGAACTTCCCCTGTTTTAGTTTAAATCCATTGCCCCTTGTCCTCTTGCTACAATCCCTGATGAAAAGTCCCTTTTCAGCATCATTGTGTCCCTTCAGATACTGGAAGGCTCTTCTGATGTCTCCATGCAGCTTCGCTTCTCCAGGTGAAGCTAAGGAATCAAAGGAAAGAGAGGAAGGAGAGTAAAAAATTAAAGGACTTCAGGAAAGCAGTGGGCAGGATCTGTGGGAGGCTACTTTGAAGAACAAAGGAGAGATGACTGATCTTCAGAGACAAACTCCTATAATACAAAGGCAGTCGGTACAAGAAAATGTGCAAGTGCAATGGGAGAGAGTTGAATAATTTCTGAAGTCATCACTGAACTCCAGTGCAAAAAGAAACTTTATGACAGTGATGTAGCCAAAGCTGAAGTGTGAGACAAACTGAAATTATAACTACACAAATCAGAAAATACTCAATATTAGGTTGCCTTGAATTTGTTAAAAAAAGAATTTTATTAAAAAATTTTGACGCCTCAGTATTTTCAGCACTTCCATCACAGCAATCCCTATTTCCCTGAGATAGATCTAAATACATATAACTTATATACACACATAATACCTAAAGGAGCCTACAAGCTCCTACAAGCCTAGTTATCGCTGGGGTGACAGATGTCACAGCCAGATGGACCTCACTTCCAGGCACAGCTAGAGGTTGGGCGGAAAGAGGCTCTCCCCTTCAAGGCCAGCTCCCGGTTGAAGCCAGCCTCCTAGCTCATGAGAGGGAAAGCAGTTGTTTTCAGCTGGATAGCCATGGCCAGGTTATAGCAATGCCTTTTTGAGGAGCACTGCAGAGCTCACCATTCTCATCCTCCACAGAGCCAGAGGCAGCAGCCACAAGCAATGGGACGCAGCAGCCACAAGCAATGGGACGCAGCTTTGGAGCAGCCACAGGCAATGGGACAACCTTTGGAGCAGTCACTGGTGCCCTGTCAGGTGTAGGAAAGATTCTTGCCTCCAGGTTTGATCAGACCAGGGGTTTTGGACCCTGTGGGCAGCCCCTGAGGTGGCTCCAGGTTGGGGAAGAATGGTGCTTGGGCATCTCCAGGGAAGTGTGACCAGCCTGTGGAACAGGAGCAGGTCTTGCTCACATGTTCAGGGACAGCCAGCCGCCAATGCTGGCGTAAGGAAGGAATTTTCCCCCAGGAGAGATTGACACCTATCTTGGGGGTTGTTTGTCTTCCTTTGAGCATCGAGCAGGACCACTTGTCAGGGCTTTTCTGGTCCATTCCGTCTGTGTTAGTACCTGTTGCTAATGCACCACAAAGGTGGTCCATCATGGCCTGCATCTGCGGGGAAAAGCTTTTTTTCCCCTCATAGAGGGTCTGAAAGTGCTCCCAGGGACTTTTATCTTCCTGTGCAGCAGTGAGACCAGCTCTTGACAGGGCTCCTTTGGGCTGTTATGGCACAAAGGCTGCTGTTCCTCCTCCATGCAGGTTACTCTTCATGCTTCTTTTCTGGGGAAGGAAGCTTTCATGACTCCCAGGGTAGCCCCCATGGGTTGCTATTTGTCCTTTTTAACATTGAGCACAGCTTCTTGTCAGGGCTCCCCTTTGCACTTGGTTCTTGCCCCCTGCTCCTGCACCTCCATGGCACCAGTCGTGTCTTGGAGCAATCTGGCTCCATTGCCCATCGCAAGCTTGGAGCAGGAGTAAATTCTGCTCTTCCCTAGTGATTTTGGCTTGTGCACAGCAGCCTGTGTTTGAAAGGTGTTGATGCTTATGTGCATCAGCTCGGAAACCAACTCAAAAGCAAGCCCTATTACATGAAATAATGTAAAATAAGATAAAATTAACATACGGTTAAATATAAGAAACCAAACCAAATCAAATGGAATCATAAAATTACATCCTCTTTTCACTTGTAAGCTTTGTGATTTGTGTCCTTGAAAGTATTTTTGGAGCTGAAAAGCCCCGGCACTGCAGGGGAGTAACAGTGCCATTGTTATTCAGCTCAGGGTGAGTGTAGGGAATAGGATGGGATGGGATGAGATGGGCATTCATAATTTAATTTGTATTCTGAAATTATTTGGAGAAGGAGTAATTTATTCTGAGTTATTTCTTATTAAGTATCAAAGTATTAGAATAGCAAGGGCTCAACTTATATCTGCATTGCTCTTGTGTTGCACTAATGTTACACTGCATTCTTAAATGAGGTTTCATGCCTCAAATTATGGTGGTTTGGAAACTTTAGCGGTAGAGATACTGGAAAAAAATGTATGCCATATATATCTCTAGAGGTTATATATAAAGATGCTTGGATGCTTTATACCTGTATGTGAAAGGAGACCCTTAGTGTTTAAAATATCAGCTGGAATAAGGAGATCTGAAAATTCCATGTATTTGCATCATAGTTTGTTAAATATTAGGTGAGCAGCTTAGCTGTCATTGACTAGTTGGATTTAAGTATACCCTATCCCACATTTTTTAGTGAAAAACCTGTTCAGCATGTAAAATGTATTGATGCAGCCCAGAAAGAAAATAACCTGTGACCCTTAATAACTAAAAATATTTTGTGATCAGGTTTGCTGTGATTTTCCATGTGTTATAATATTAGCATTAGTATTATAACAACTGCTTTAAAACCGCGTTGTTTTAGAACATGCATGCTTGGCATTTCTTTGTGACCATATAGGTACTGTAATAGGTTGCAGTGCAGGGAGTAATAAAACAGAAAAAGCCATATGAAACCTAATATTCAGACATACAAAGTTCAGGGTATTTACTAAATTGACACTCTCTTTCTAGTGTCTCTAATCATAAAATATGTAGCAGATGAAGGAGAAAAGAATATAAGTAAATTTATCAACCTTTACCCTGGTGTCAAGAAGTGCATCCTTTTCAATTATTTACTTACATCACTGGTGTCACTGAGCAAAACATGCGAAACAGGAGCATGACTATGTCATTATGAGAGTAATTTAAATGTTTAACGAAAAAATATTCAATTATATTACTTTTTTATTTTCTTCCCATTTAATTTTGTCTCTTATAGTAAATAAAATAAAGTTTGTAGGAATCTCATCTCTGAAAAAACTCTGCAAATGTAATTTCTCTCTAAATAGAGTGAAATTAGATCACCTAAATGGTTCACCAAATATGAGATAATTTGATTTTACTCAGTTCTTTTTAATATAGAAATTCTAGGGTTTTATTACAATTGTATTATTAATACATTGTAGCACATAAAAAGAACAGTAGATGCAATTCCTGGGTCTTTTGCCTGAAAGTTTCTAATCTCAACACCTAGCATGTAAAATTCAGGCATTCATTAGTGCCTTTTCCATGATTTTTTCAGGCATTTCACAAAAAACCTTATCTTTAATGGCAATACCATACATTCTTAATGCATTATCATGTTTACTCAATGATAACCCCATTAAAATTCCAAGCGTGCAAGATTCTTTAATCATCAACTCAATCCTGCCTAATTAGAATGTTCTCATTAAAATGATTAGTCCCTCTAATGAAGGGCTAATCCATTGATCTGTATGACTTCTGTGTTAAGCCTTGAATTAAGGTGCTTCCCAAGGTAAAGATCTGGCAATAATATCAGATCATGAATGAAATGCTAATTAAAAAATTTTCTTGTTCTGCATTATTGTATCTTCTATACCCACAACCTGCCTTGTCTCTATATCAAGCTAATCAGTTTTGTTGCTTTAGAGGCAGAGGAAATTGAGCAGCTGTCCACCTTGCCTGGTCTCTCAGAGGCTCCTTCTGTTGTGGGGTTGCTGAAGGTCAGAGAACAACAAGTGCCAATTGTGACCACAACAGTGCACTGGCGGCAATATCGCACCATCTGCAACTCCCTGATTCCCATCCATAAGCTGATCCATAGACTGGGGAGCCAATTATTCATCAGTAGGACCTGCTCACACTTTAATAGCCCCATATGGCCAGTGCAAAATCCTAATGGAGAGTGGAGACTAACAGTAGACCATCGTGGCCTGAATGAAGTCACACCACCCTTGAGTACTGCCTTACCAGATGTGTTAGAACTTCAGTATGAACTGGAGTCAAAGGCAGCTAAGTGGTATGCCACAGTTGATACTGCCAATGCAGATTGGAAGTCCATAGTTCATGTGGAATAATGAAGAAATAAAGGCCCAGTCAGAACTTTTACATACTGTAGAGAGGGATGAAGTTCCTGTGGTGCACATAAAGACTTGGCTGCGGAAGACAGGCTGGGTTATTCCTGCTTCAGGTAAAGGCAAACCGACTTGTGGAATTGCTTTTGCTCAGGGACCCAGATACACTTGGTGGGTCATGCAGAAAGATGGGGAAATCCGATGTGTACCTCAAGGGATTTGATTTTAAGAGAAAACAGCCAATGAGCTCAATTGTATGCTGTTGCCTGATATATAGCACTTTTATAGCCCACCAACTAGATGTCTTCAGGTCACCAGTGGCTGGCCCTGACTTCCCTCTGACCATCATCTCAAAAAGGAATTAACTTTGTTGAAACCACATGAGTTCTGAGGTATCATCAGCAGGCAACAATGCAACACTACACACAGCCTCTCCTGCTCTGAAAGACTGTTACAAGATATGGAACCAGACATCATGGATCGGATGAATTCAGCAGCTTTATAGGGATTGGTCCGTGAACTAAGAAATGATCTGTGTGTGTGTGTGTATGCATATAGATATGTCTATATAAATATATATATATATGTTAAGAGTGATGTTATATTGAAATTGTGGAATATGAGCATGACATGAATGATATGGAATAAGGGGTGGATACTGTCCTGGGTTCAGCAGTAGCAGTCGTTTTTCTCCTTCTTAGTAGCTGTGGTTTTGACTTTCAGCCTGGGAACAATGCTGATAACACCGATGGTTTTCGCTGCTATTCAGTAATATTTACTCTGACCAAGGACTTTCTGGGTCTCATGCTTTGCTGGGGAGAAAGGTAAGCTGGGAGGAAGCAGAGACAGGGTACCTGGCCCAAACTAACCAAAGAGGTATTCCATACCACAGTATGTCATGCCCACTGTATAAACTGGGGGCAGTTACCTGGAAGGGTTAGGTCAGTGCTCAGGTCGGGCTGTGTATCAGTCGGCGGGTGGTGAGCGCTTGTATCCTCTTCCCTTGTTTTTTTCCCTTATCATTATTATTATTGGTGGTAGCAGTAGTGGGTTTGTGTTATACCTTAGTTACTGGACTGTTCTTGTCTCAAGCTGTGGGAGTTACATTCTTTCGATTCTCTTCCCCATCCCTCCATGAGTTGGGGGGGAGAAAGGACTGGAGGCAGTGAGCGAGTGGCTGCATGGCTGAGTTGCCGACTGGGCTTAAACCATGACAACTATACAGAATGAGAATTAGAGTCCTCTGGAGGGAACTCACCATGGTAGGATCCTGAACACATTTAGATACTCATTTAAGACTTCTTTTCTTTTTTAAAATGTAGCGTCAGACTCTTTTGTTAAATCTAATATTTTGCTAATGAAACATAGTGAACACTGACCCATAATGGCTATATGTGGAGGCACTGAACTGGAATTTGAGAGTTTTGGGCTTTGAGTTTATGTTTCTTAATGTAGTTTTCATCATTTTTTCTGTACATAGCTGTGCAGAGTCAGTAGCTGTGATCTTCCATTTAGACAGTACTTAAGGGAGTTAGTTATTTTCTAATTTATATTCTAGTTCTGAAAGAATTGATATAAATTTGTGATGCAGCTAACCCCCAGATTTGAATGATTTAAATTCTTCATAAATCTGACTAATGAAACTCAGGATCTTGTTTTTAATTTTATAGATATCAGTTCATGTGAAGGAGTTTTCCTATTGATTTCCAACCTATGCATGAGAAACTTTATGTATCTTATGGTACCTGAGACTGAAAAAAGTAAAAGGTACTATTCTTTTTGCCAGGAAAAGTCAGTTATGCAATTGCTCAAGAGTGTGTTAGTCCATTGGGTTAAAATCATTTTACCAAGGGCTGCTAGCTGGGAACAAAACTGAAAGGAGAAACATCAGATGGACTATTGTTCTGGCAGAAATCTGCAAACATAAAAACCTGTAAGGGGAAGAAAACTTCATTTTATATCAGTATCGACACTAGATTGGAAGTCCGTAGTTCATGTGGAATAATGAAGAAATAAAGGTTGGTTTTGAGAGTGAAAGAGGTTATGTCTGTCCTCATAACTGGAATTTACAAGTAAACAGTAATTTACAAGTAAACAACATTGGCAATTCATATTGCAGTCACATTAACTCCAAATTAATTCATCTTGGTTAATGTTGTCATGATAAATAGCAAAGACATTATTAATGATAAACCAATTTATTGCAGCATCGTACTGACTGGGATAATATTTTGTAAAACTAGCACCAGCATTCTGTATCTATCTCTGCTATTTATATAGACCTAGACGCAGAACAATTATAGGATGACTGCTAAAGCTCTAAAAATGTAGGCTTCATGAGTTTGGCTGTTTCTGTGCCTGGCTGCAAATTCATTGGCACATTCCAACAGGATTAGGGTGTGCCAGATGAGTTTCAATATCTTAATTTTGTAAACTTTTATTATTACTTATCAGTATATTTCTGCTCCTGAATATAGACTAACTATTCAAAAGTGGTGGGCCCAACTTAGATACATTAGGGGTCATACATATAGAAGTTACATGCAAATCAAGAATTCTCTTTATTCACATTGATTGCCATCAGATTTTAAGAGATACTTCAGCCTCTTTGAAGTCATCAAACTCATTCAGAAAGACTATTAGATACAGAGAAAGTTAGACATACGTACATATAACCCTGCAAGACTGACATTTGAAACATGGTGTGTTGTATTTCAAGAGTGAAACTATTATCTACTCTAAATAATTATTTTTAGTGGGAAGAGTTATGCATTTACATTCGAAGTTATGCATTTGCATTCGAAAGAAAAAAGAAGCTTATAAAAGATGGAAGCAAGGACAGGTGGTCTGGGATGAATACAGGGATGTTGTTCAGGAAGCTACAGACCAGGTGAGGAAAGCTAAGGCCCAGTTAGAATTAAACTTAGGTAGCGATGTCAAGGATAACAAGAAGGGATTCTATAAGTACATTGGAAATAAAAGACAGACGAGGGACAACATAGGCCCCCTCTGGAAGCTATCAGGTGAACTGGCTACACAGGATTTTGAGAAGGCTGAGGTTCTGAATGACTTCTTTGCCTCAGTCTTTAATGGCAAAGGCTCTGACTGCACCACCTAAGTCTTGGAAGGCAGATGCAGGGACTCTGAGAATGAAGACCTTGGACCCACTGTAGGAGAGGATCTGGTTCAAGACCATCTTAAAAACCTGAACGTGCACAAGTCCATGGGACCTGATGAAATCCATCCACGGGTCCTGAAGGAGCTGACAAATGAAGTTGCTAAGCCACTGGCCATCGTATTTGAAAAATCACGGCAGTCAGGTGAAGTTCCCGACGACTGGAAAAAGGGAAATATAACCCCCATTTTCAAGAAGGGGAAAATGGATGAC
>JBCJKH010030273.1:0-33580 GCA_039877255.1 Loriculus beryllinus | reverse complement strand
CACCGGCCGCTACCACCGGCGGGCCCAGTCGTTACCGGCCGCGCGCCCCGAATAACGGCCCGGGGTCTGCTCCCGCAATACCCTCGTCCCGCGCCCCAGCCGGTTCACCTCAGGAGGAGGAGGCAGGGTGGGCTTCGCTGCCCCTTCCCCACGGCCGCTCCGTCATCACTGCCCCTGCCGACAGCTTCCCCTGACCCCCTGGGGCTCCCGCAGCAGCGGCTGCCCCCTCCCGCCGCCCGCCTTCCCTCCGGCCGCCCCGCGTGGGCAGGCAGCGGGTTCACCCGTGTCCTCCTGTGAACAAGCGACGGAGGAGTAGAGTCACCTTGACCGCCATGCTGCTCCCGGGGAGAAGGAGGAGGAGCCACCCGCCCGCTACCCACTCGGCGCGCCGCCGCAACAGCCGCCGCCTTAGCGTAGCGCTCTGATAACGAGCACCCTGCCCTGCCCCGCCCGGCACAGCCCGGTCCCCGCAGCTGGTTGCCCTTAGCGGCCGGGGCAAGGCTCCACGGAGGAGGGGAGTGGACCTCACTGGTACCAGCCGTGGCTCTGCTTCCTGCGCTGCCTGCACTCGGCCGGGCGTCACTCGGTACCCGCTAGCCCCCCGCGTTAGCCGCCGCACCGACCCACCGCGGGTGACGCTGGACGGTGCGTCAGCCGTTCCACCAAAGGCACCAGGAGCACGGCGGCGGGTCCTTGCCTGGAAGGCTGCTGGCAGCACCTCCATAGCGTAAAAACGAGCTTTGAAAAATGCTGCTAAACCTCATTCCTGGCGTAACAGGTGCAGCCGTTCCCTTGGGCGTCTGCAAAGCTACACCTGGTGATACCAAGTGCTGAAACTGTACACCGATATTCTAGCAGTATGGCTGCAGTGGCAGTATCCTTGTATTTCATACAAACAGAGGCACAAAGTAATTAATTCTGGCTCTAATTCAGTAATTTCTGACAGAAGCTGCTTGTAATACCTTATTAGTAGAACACGCCAACTTGTTTTATACCCTAAAACAAAAAGCATGCAGGCCATAGCCTCAAGAAAGAATAACTTTATACTTCGTTTGGACAGTTCAATCACAATAACTTCTTATAAAACCTAGCTTAAATAATAATGCATATTTTGTCTTGAGTTACTATTTTAAGGGCCCACCAAGATCTTTCATTGCGTGCTGCCAGAAAACATAAATAGGACAGCTTCTGTTACACCTCATAACTACTATATGCAGTTGTGAGTTTATAATGGCAGCCACAGAACGATGACTCATGTTTCTAAGTTTAAAACAACTAATTTTCTGTAGAAAGCAGTATTTTTTTTTTTTTTTTTTTTGCTATGAGTCAACAAAAAACTTCCTGAAGATAACTCAGGGTTCACATACTACATAATGTGCCAATGTGCCAGCTGACAGCAGAAAGGTTTGCTATCAATCTGCTTATTTGGTAAGTATTTGACCACTAAACCAGCTTGTTCAGCAAGTCCATGCGTATACTAGCTGCAGAGTAACAGTGTGCACCAGAAAACAGACCTTAAAATAAACCTGCAGAAATCTCCATGGTCCTTGTAGCAGCAGCTGCAATAAGTGGTTCAGCGCTTGGCTTTTCTTTTTATCGATGGTAAAGCTCCATCTTCCTTCTGTAGTTGGCACTGGTGAGGATGTACTTGGAACAATGTGTTTAGTTCTGGCCCCTCCCTACAAGACAGACACTGAGGTGTGAAGTGGGTCCAGATGAGAGCACAGCTCTCATGAGGAACGGCTGAGGGACCTGGGGTTTAGTCTGGAGAAAAGGAAGCTCAGGGGAAACCTTATTGCCACCTCAAAGGAGGTTGTAGTGAGGTGGGTGTCACTCTTCCCAAATAACAAGTGATTAGGACAAGAGATAATGGCCTCAAGCTGCACTAGGAGAGGTTTATATTGGATATTTGTAAAAATTTCTTCACAGAAAAGGTTGTCAAGCATTGGAACAGGCTGCCTAAAATGCTTGAATCACCAGCCCTGGTGATATTTAAAAGCTATATATATATGTCGCATTTGGGGACGTGGTTTAGTGGTGGACGCGACAGCCCTGTGGAAACAGTTGAGCTTAATAATCTTAAAGGTTGTTTCCAACTCCGATGATTCCATAATCTTTCCCGGACGGCGCCAAACCCGAGGCTCGTGTGTGGAGTGCGGAACACTGCGCATGCGCACCGCAAGACCGAGCCAGCCCGGCGCTCCCGGCGTTGCACTCTGGGGGCGGGGCTATGCAAATGACAATCGCGTGCGGTGGTTCTCACAGGTGGGCGCTGGGCATGCGCGCGGGCTGCGCGTCTCATATAGTGCCGCTACGGGCTTCTCGCAGAGTTTCGGCGGGCGGAAGCGGAAGTGTATGTGTGTGCTCATTTCCGGTGAGTGGGCGCGCGGGTTGATTCGTTCTGCCCGGGTGACTCGGCTGTCGCCGCCGCTCCTGGGAAATGGCGGGTAAGTCCTGGGGTCTGTCCTGGCCCCGGGCCGGGGCTGATCGTTGTTCTCCGACAGCTGGCATATGCCGCCCCGGCGCTCTGATCGCGGGGGGCGTTGTGGCTTGGCTGCTTGAGGCAACACGTCTGGGAGCTGCGGCCGCCTCTCCTGAGGGGGAATGGGGCACTGGGACGGCCAGCACTGGTGTCCTCTGTCTGACTCATGCGGGCGCCGGCAGGGCCGCGGTGCCGTCCGCGAATAGAAGTGCTGTGGCGGCGACGTGAGGCAAGAAATCGGAACGCGAGCTCGGGGCGGTCGTGGCCGGAGCAGCAGGGGAGGGTGGGTGACTGATGAATCCGGTGTCTGATGGAGCATGCAGCTGACTTTCCGCCCCTCTGTTGTCATGGGTATGCTGCTGCTGGGAAGGCAGCCTTCGGACCACGGTCCCCACGCTTAGTAGTGATAAACCAGAGTATATTTCCATGTCTACTTGTTTAGTAGGGGTGGGGAGGGAATCAAAACCACAAACTTGTTTTTACTTGAAATTTACTACCTGAAGTTAGAGGAAGAGCTTTCTGATGGGAATTCTGTAATGAAGGGGAGCTTTGTAAAGCACTTGAAAAATACCATGAATAAGTCAAACATGTTGTCTGTGCTGGATAGTAATGCTTTGAAAAAGAGGCTAGGTGTAACTTATTTGTTACTTCCTTCCACATCCGCTCTGGAAGTGTTAACTAGGTTATTGCTGGTGGTATACATGCCATTGTAGTTCATGATCACCTGTTTATCAAAAAGACTTGAAAAGCCCTGAAAACTTATGATTTAACATGTTCTTTAAAAGAAATATCTGTTAGACTGAGTTGTTAATTTTTACTTACAGCTTTCGGATATGTTTTGGTGGTAATAACAAAGAACATTTACATATTTTTAATGTAATGCCCCTGTGTTGTGGTCTAAGCCCAGCCTCTAACTCGGGCACCATACAGCTGCTTGCTCACTCCCCCCCTTTTCCCCCTCCTCTGGGCAGGATGGGGAGGAGTATGGAAAGAATGTAAGCCCCACAGGTTGAGATAAGAAGAGTCCAATAGCTAAAGTATAATATAAACCTATCACTAATAATAATAATAATAAGAGAAATAACAATGGGAGAGAATATAGTTGCTCACCACCTGCTGACCAATAACCAGCCTGATCCGAGCAGCGATCTGGACCTTCCAGACGACCCCCCAGTTTACATACTGGGCATGATGTGCTGTGGTAGGGAATACCCCTTTGGCTAGTTTGGGTGAGGTGTCCTATCTCTGCTTTGTCTCAGTTTCTTGTGCCCCTCTTCACCAGCAGAGCATAAGAGACTGAAAAGTCCTTGATCAGGGTAAGCATTTCGAAACAACTGAAAACATTGGTGTGTTATCAGCATTGTTCTCAGACTAAAGCCAAAACAGAGCAAGGCACCAGCTACTAGGAGGAAAAAAATAATTGTTACAGCTGAACCCGGGACATCTTCATTCTCACAAACGAAAAAGAGAGATACTTGTGGTCTGATTTTTAGGTCCAGAAAAAGTGGCATAGATCTATATTCCCTTTACACACTGTAGCATATTATAGCCTTTTTAAACCTACTTGTTCAGTATTTTTGGTGTGGTTTTTTTCTGGTTTTGAGAACCTTTTTCTAAATATGTTCTTTAAGTATAGTGATATGTAGATTGTACACCCCTTAACTCTTTACATAAAATGGTTTGGGTTTGGTTGTGGGTTTTTTTTCAGGACTTACTGCTATGGAGAAGAAGCTGGCTGAGTACAAGTGTAACACAAATGAAGCAATTCAGCTGAAACTAGGTAATGTCACTTTTTAAATATTGTGCATTTGATGCTGGAATATTTTAGTACCTTCTTAAGAAACTCCTATACTTAAATCCACCTGGACTTTAATTATTACTAATGTAAACATACAAATGCAAGAATAGAAATACATAATGTAGTTTTGCTGAGCCTACTACAGTTATAGTACAGCTATACTATAGTTATAGTGCAGCTATAGAAATTCTGTCATGTCTGTGTAATAACATCATCAGCAATTCGTTTGCATGTCAAGAGAGTGTGTTGGAATCATATCTTGTCTTACTTTATTGAAGTATCCATTATCTTTTAGTTTCCTTTTATTCTCTAATCCATATGCTATGGTACAGTCCCAAGTATGTGTCTTCTTCATGGTGACCATAGCAACAACTTTTTTCTTTAGGGTTACAGATATCTAATTATGTATTTTAAACATATTTCCCTTTCCTCTTTGTTTGAGTTGGGTAATAAAAACAAAAGCAAGAGTAAAGATTCAAAAGTGTTGGGTTAGGGTTTTTGCTCCCCTTCCACCCATTTGGATTATACAAGACCTCTTTAATGACACTTGTTTAAAATCTGAAAAAAAAAAAAAAGAGTCTTTCAATAACTGTTTATGGTTCTCTGCAGCTAATTTATTTATTGGGACACCCAGAATACAGGCAGAATTAATGAACTCTTGGTGAACTTGCTTATATCTCAAACTTATGTGCAGCAGTAATAACTTGAAGAATAAGGCATACCTTAACTAACTGTTAATCCTTCCAGCCATTTGTTCCCTTGAGCAATATAAATATTATAATTTATTAAGAAAATAAAAGTAATGAATATGTTAAGCACTTTTCAGAACTACGACTAGCAATATGTTCCATATAGTTAAGTATCATTTTAATACACAATCACCTTTGGCTTGTGAGCCAAAATATCGTTATAACCAAAATACTTGCATTTTTAAACCACTTGTAATTATGAAGTATTCCTCTTAAGCATTATTTCAAATAATGGCTTTATGACTAGATCTAATGTTTTGGTTTTGTTTTCCACCTTTATGTAACAAAAGGAAAGAAAGGTAATGACATCCGACTAAATTTTGTCTAGAAATGCAAGAAGCTATTTATATTAGGTTTCAGAGAGACTGCTAGTGGTTTTCTAATTAAGGTACCCATTACCCTCTTCTGCTAACATTTTTAGCTTCCTTTTTCTTTCAGAGACTGTACATGTTCATATGGAAAGTTCTGTTAAGATAAAAGATGAGAAGCTACAAATTTATACCATTAAAAATGTGTGTATACATATTTATATCTATATAAAAACCGTACTTCCCACATATCTATAAGAGCAGTCATAAGTTGTCTTCTTCAGAGTCCTAATTTCTTCCATGGTGAAAGTTCAGAATTACTTGGAGGGTAGTGGGAGTGGGTGGTTTTGTTTGGTTGGGTTTTATGGTGGTCACTGTGCATTTTGTTTGGGGTTTTTTATTCTTATCACTGCAACTTTGTCTCAAATCTGTTAATCTCTGAATTAAACCTGAGAAGACAGGAGCAACTGCTCTTTATTTTGAGAGGGCCAAACTTCTATCTTGTCACTAGGGTGCTCCTTATTTGCATTTTTCTCTTTGGATAACTCGTTTCTAATATTACCAGAATAACTTCATCTCCAATTTTACTGGAGTAAAGCAGCAATGAAGCTGTAGTTCACTGTTCTACATACTTAAAAAAACAAACAAACAAAAAAGCTTTAATGACAGTGTTAACTCCTACAATTACACATGTTCTGTTCATGTTAATGCAGTATTAACTCGTTCAGCATTCAGAATATGTAACTGTTGTTTTGAGTTGTTTGTGCCTTGTAAATGTGGCTGGGCTATAATTTTGATGACTAAAGAGTTGTATCCCTTCCAATTGTAGGTAGCTTTTAACTAACTGCGAATACACAGAGGATGTTTGTGAATCACATTTTTCAGTCTTCTAAAGTTTTTCTTAGAAGAAAGCCTAGTTTAACCTGTAATTTCTTCTGGTAATCATAAATAATGTATAAAAAGTTTGCTTGGTAAGTTATTACAGTTGAGTAGATGTCATAGTGAATATTTTTACATTACCAGGGAAAAGAAGAACCAAAACCCAACCTTGTTTAATACTAGGCTTTGGAAATAAAGTAGAGTTGGGAAAAAATAAATCACTAATTATTTTGGTAATAGTGGTACAAGTACTAATGTAGTATGGGTGCAGCTGTTTTGTATGTATCCATGCTGATTCTCCAAAACTTGGACATGGATATAAATGCAAATAAACATTTCTTTGCTTCATGATTCCATGAAAATCCTCTGTAGTGATATCTTCTCATCTGCATGTAGAAGAATGGCAGAATGCAAAGGCAACGTTGACTATGTGATTTATCTAGCTTGCTGTGGACAGTGTCCTCAGTGTTCAAGATAAAGTTAAAGACAGTAAGGTTCAGGAGATTATATGTGAAATATATGCATGTATACATCTGTCAATTTCTCAGTTTTAGTATGCTTAATGATCCAAATTACACAAGGTGTCTTTATTTCATTTGTATGCCAGCCTAGCATAGATAGGTTTGTCGTTGAAATTGACTGTAGTGGAAAAATGCATGAACATCTAGCAGGGCATCTGTGGAAAAATAAAAGTGATGACTTGGTCATGCTCTTCTTTCTTTTCCTTATTTTTTTTTAACCCTTAGTTCGCTTTCCTGAGGAGTTGGAGGATGACAACACAACGTTTAATCCAGAGTATAGCCATCAAGTGTTTGGAGACGAGTAAGTTAAAATATCCAGAGTCAAAATAATAGATCTAAAAGGGGAAAGTTGCTTCAAAATTGTTAGAAAAAGGAAATCCAACCATATGAAGCTATTTTAAATAACATGGCAATACTTCAGTTTTATGACTGTATAGTTAAACAGCATCTTTAATGCCTATCTTGTAAGGTTTGACCCTGTAGTCATTTTACGTGCTATTTTTAAGGTAGATTAGCAGGCAATGAAATAACTGATTTTTGCAGTCAGAATTACTTAAGTGGTATTGCATTCATGACATGTTTCTGTGTTAGTAAGAATTATCAATTCTTACTAACAATTTTCACAGTACTATGTACCAAAAAACCCCCAATATCTAGCAACAGTATATGCATTTAGTTTTTACTGTTACATGGGATTTTCATTGAATAAAACACAGGATTAAGTATTAACTTAAATTCACATTGCTAGCTGTTCTAGGTGATTGAATGCTAACTGTGTTGAATTCGGAGTTTTACTTTCTTCAGCATGCACACTTATAAACAGATATGCATGGGATAGAGAAACTATAGAATTTTTGAGGTTGGAAAAGACTGTTGAGATCATAGAGTCCAGCTGTTCACCCAGCATTGCCAAGTCCACCACTAAAGTGTGTTCCCAGGTGTTACATCTACATGTCTTCTAAATACTTCCAGGGGTGGTGACTCCACTGCTTTTCTGGGCAGCGTGTTCCAATGCCCAACAATGCGTGTTGTGGGGGAAAAAAATTCCCAATACACAATTTAAATCTTTCCTGGAACAGCTTGAAGCCATTTCCTCTCATACTATCACTTGCTACTTGAGAGAGGAGACCAGCACCCAGCTTGCTACAATCTCCTTTTAGGTAGTTGTAGACAGTGATAAAGTCCCCCCTGACCCTCCTTTTCTCTAGGCCAGACAACCCCAGTTCCCTCAGCCATTCCTTTTAAGACTTCATCAGTTCTGTTGCTCTTTGGACCAACTCCAGCATCTCAGTGTCTGACTTGTGGTGAGGGGCACAGAACTCAACACAGTATTTGAGGTGTGGCCTTACCAGTGCTGAGTACAGGGGGATGATCAGTGCCCTTGTCCTGCTGGCCACACTATTTCTAATATAATCCAGGATGCTGTTGGCCTTCTTGGGCACCTGGACACAAGCTGGCTCGTGTTCAGCTGCAGTGTTAACAATCCCAGGTCCTTTCCTGATGGGCAGCTTTGTAGCCACTCCTCCCCAAGCTTGTAGCATTGCGTGGAGTTGTGACACAAGTGGAGGACCTGGCACTGAGCATTTTGCGTTTACTTGGTTCTAATTAGATAAGATAACTATATAGAAACTGTCCATAAAACCCACATTCATTGCTATGACTGTTTATCTGTGTGTAAATATATATATAGTATGAATGGCACTGCAAATTATGTTTTTGATAAATTGTATTTATTAAATAATGTAAATAAATGATAATGAGTTTAAGATACTAAAAAAAGTAAATGGCATATTGGCTATTTTGGGTATTCTTTCTTGAGCTGTCACATGTTCTGTTTCTCCACTAGAGGAACAAAATAACTAGTCAAAATGGTATAAGGTATTATCACTGTTTAGGTAGTGCACATCCAGTTTCATAGTATCATAAAATAGTTAGGGTTGGAAAGCACCTTAAGATCATCTAGTTCCAGCCCTCCTGCCATGGGCAGGGACACCTCCCACTAAATCATGTCACTCAGTTTGATTCCCTTTTTCCTATTAGGAAGCTCAGTATATCTCACTAGGAGAAACAAGATAAACTTCAAAGTATATTAAATGAAAACTCTGTGGTGTGAATATTTTGCTCTGTATAGAGTTCCTCATTGTTCTTTTCTCCTTCTTCAGTGAAGTTGCTTTCGGTTACAAGGGACTGAAGATCCTCTTGTATTATATTGCTGGTAACCTGTCAACGCTCTTCCGCATCGAGTATACATCTAAAGTTAATGAAAAGTTTGACTGTGTGGAGGTAAAGAAAGAACCAGACCTGCACTTATTATTAAGGTTTAGTGGGAATATGGACAAGAATTCTAGGTTTAGCAATTGCCTGCTCAGAAGTGATTTACATTGCAAGCAAACAAAAGTTTCATTTGTCGCTAAGCTGAACAGAATCTTTGAACTTCTATACCTTTTCGCATTGTTCTTCCTTTGACTACAGAATCATCAAAATTGTGTCAAACAGTGCAGTGAGACATGAGGTGCTAATACCAAAGCCAGTTCCACAAAAAAACCCACAACTTAGCAAATCTGTATTTTCATGTCAGCTGTTTCCAGGAGGACTAGCAATGCTGTATTTTATGTGTGGTCTCCAGTGCATTAAGAAATTTTATTATCATCTGACTTTTACTTAATTATAATGAAGGAAAGACTGAGTTGATTTCTTTCCAAAAGAGCTATTGGTATGGTTGTTGATGAATCGTCGTAATACTCTGTAGTGTGAAATGTCTGTATATTTGCACAGACTTGGAATTACTCTGCCTGAGAGTAGCTTTTTTTAAAGAAAAAAACCACCCAAACAGTAAACATATTTATAACTTCAAGCTGTATTTTAACTTCCTAATTTCAAATCCCCTGGAGTTCATGTAAATATTTTCAAGGAAAGGCCTATTGTAAAGGAAAAAAAATTGAATTAAATTGTTAAATGAATTTTAAAGATTTCCACTTTCTTTTTCTGAAGTTCCATTAGGATGCACATAGTTCATCAGGCTATGTGCCTGAACAGGTCTGAAATACTTTCAAGGCTAGGGCAGCATATCTTAGGAGAGGAAGGTTATGCTCTTCGATCTTTAGAAGGCTTTTAGAAATCAGGAAAAAAGGAAAGCCTGTTGGCAAAGTAGTAATCGTATTAAAATCAAACAGTCCAACCTTTCACCAATGTAATTTCAAGGTAAATAAGGTCTGCCTTGCCCTATGCACGCAGTGCAACCTTTTTGATCACTTGGAATCTTCTTTTAATCCCTGGTTCCTATGCTGAATTATTCTTCCAATTGTTTAAGAGATTGAGATGGAAGATATTTTTGAGCAAGGCTTCTATATGCTTCCCAGAGTATTTACAGGCTTCATCTGAATCAGAAGGATGCAGTAGCGCACCCTGTGCTTCCCTTGGTATTAACACTGTAATCCAAATAGGCTGTTCATATGGTTGTATCTAAACCTAAGGAGGAGAAAAGTTACACTGGTCATCAGTCTTGTTCTGCATTTGTAATTTACCATTAGTTTAACCACCTTAAGATACTAATACCTTTGCAGAGATTGAAGCAAGATGTCATTACAGCAGGTTGTTAATTTAAATGCATATTAAAATTTACTATTCTGAGTTAGCTGTTAGGTTGCAGATCTCAGCTCCTTTAATAGTTATACTAAGATGCAGACTATCCACCATTCATGGCAGGTAGTCTTTGTGCTGTGAATAGATGGTGTTTAGGAAAGGACAGCAGTTTCTGCCTTTAACATAACTGGTTAAAAGGGAAAAATTAGTTTTAATGCTCTGCAAAGTTATTCACAGATTAGGGTTTTGTATCTAAATACCTGCACAGTCCTGTTCAACAGCAAGTGGTTTTGTTCTGTGACTGAGTTTGGTTCCATTATTGTTAAAGCAGCTGATACACTCTCTGCCAGGGACTGACAAAACTATTTGTCCGAGTATCACTCTTCTTCTTCCTCCAAGACCTTTTCAAACATGAGGTGAAAGATAAGATCCTGAAATGTCAAGAGCCAAAACTCCAGTCATATTTACGCATCTTAATATCATCTCCTTAAAGATGGATCTAAGCCATGTTAATGGGAAAGGCTCAGCCAAGTAATACCATGTTTTGAACAGAAGTTGTCACTTTGTTTAATGGAAATAAAATTTATCCCTTGGGTGGAGTCGATTCTTTCAAATATCTGAAGAGAGGCTGCCTTCTTCTAGTGTAAATATTAATAGCATTGACCTCCAAATTGCTTGTTGCTTTGAGATTTGCAGCTGTTCAAGCATCTTCCTTTTCATCTGCATTTTATGACAGGGTGGAGGAAAGTCTTTCACTAACCTCTGAAACAGTCTTTGCTATAAATGTGTTTATCTTGCTTTGCAGCGGGTCTGGTACATTTGCTTTGCACAAAAATTAAAGTGTGTCTCATCTGGCTTTTTTTTTCTTTGGTTTGCTTTTTGTTTTAGTTTTTTTTTGGGGCAGGGTGTAGTACTTCTGATCACTCCATTGCTCCCCCCCTGGAATTAATACATATAATTGTTGAAGAATTTCAGCTTTTAAATATATTTCTACAGTTATTTTAAGTTACATTGAAACAGCATCTATATGGTATGTGAGTGTCCTAACTGTTAGTACAAGAAAACTCTATATATTCAAATTATCCAGAGTCAAATGCAGTGTACAAAGAGCCACTGCCCCTGTAAGTAGCTCTACTACATATCAAGTTTAGTTACAAGCCTATGCCATATTTCCAATCATTGCCTCACTAGATTCTGATTATAAAGGTAAATACATAACAGTACTTGCATGAGCCATAAGCTCAACTCTTGACTGGCTTCATTTGGGTTTTTGCATGCTTCATTGTAAGTGGCTTTGCCTATGTTTAACACTTCTGCAGTAATCAGTTGGATTGTTTTTCCGAACAGAAATTTGTCATCGTGTGCATTCATGCCAATTAGCAAGATATGAGTGCCTTGCTCCAATAAAATAAATTAAGCTCTCACCAATATCAAATAACTACAAAAGGGAAAGGCAGGAAACAAATCTTGGTCACTCCTTAGATTATGAGAGGTGGAGAGAAGTGTTTGGAAAGTGCCTACTAAGTAGTGGATGTTTCTATTAAAAAGTACAGGTATTAATGAAATAAGTTACTTGTATGATGTTGATATTGCAAGATTCCAGTATTCCAGCACTTACTAACTGGAAATTGGATCATGTAAACTTATGTTACCATTAAAACTGAGGATTCTGGGATTTCCTCTATAAGAAAGGAAGATCTTGTTAACCCTAAAAGCAACTGAAGAATATAGTTTCTTAAATTATGTAAGACCACATTTCAAGGGGAGAGAAATTTTAGGAGTCAATGAGTGAAAATATATTGTCATATAGAGCTACGAAGTATTATCTACTGCTTTATCTGCTCAGCCTCTGTTCTAATTTAGTTCTTTCTGTTTTATGGGAAACGGGACTTTTTGTGGTGACAGCCAGTTATGGACGAGTTATCTTGCATGCTTTCCTTATTATCACTAATTAAGTAACTATGAATGTGAGGAGAGCAGCTTCATTTATGTAATACTTCATACTGCATACTCACCCATTTTTAGATATCTTCTATGTGGTCTGAGTTATTGAACTGATGCTTGGAAATATTATTTTAATTCTAGTTTATTTTTACAGGCATATAGAATGAAAGTCAGTCCAGATTTTTGGTTGCAGTTTCCAGCAGCTTTATCAGCAGTTCAGACTAAAGATCTGTGTGAACAATGCACTTGGACAGTTTAAAAAAGAAAAAAAGAGGCATTTCTAAAATGCAGTCCATAACAATATTTTTGTATAATTCATTGGTTCTGAAAAAGCTGATTTTGTGTAATGCAGCTAAATCAGTAAGTGTAAGGAATATACTGTTTTAAGAAGAATAGGAAAGGTTCTAATAAATACATTGCCTTTGTTTGGAGAATGGAATGGACATAAAGATTGTACCCATTTTAACTGGGTTCTTACACTAAGTATTGTCGAGCTATATTTTAACTGCTTAATAGCTCTTCCTACATATATAAATATAAATGTTGGTAGTGCCAAACCATTAAGAATAAAACTTGTTTGTGCTGAACTACATCCATCTTTCTCTATACTAAAAATGTAACTGAATGCTAAAGTGCTATTCATTTGCAGGTGCATTGCTTCTACTTAAGGGACTATGGTTGAAAGGACAGGAATTAGTAGCATGTTGTATTAGCCTTTTGTAGTGTATTTTGTTCTAAGCATCTTAATTTCCCTGTTTTGAATGCTAAGTAGCAAGGGTCTTGGTTTTGAACTAATACCCATCATGCATGTAAACGGTGTGAAAGAGCTGCTTAGTAAGTTAACACAAAGTGTTCTTGTGTCAGTCCTTGTGGAAATAGATACAATACAAACATTACAGCTGAACTCACGGCAAACTCCATTAAGTAAAAACCTGGATTCATTGTCCAGAGGAAAGTTTGAATTGAATGTAAGCTCGTTTTGTTGAATGTAATGTCAGGCTTTTAGGAGTTGTATTGAGGAGTAGGGTTTTGTTAAGTTGAGACCAATTCATTAAGTTTTATTGCCTGGTGAGAAGCAGTAATACGTTATTGTGAAACTTCATCAAATATTCATGGTTAAAAAGAAGTAGCAAATGTATTCAATCAAGTGGTCTTTTTGGGGTCTGAAAAGGATTATGAAGTCTGCTCAGCTGATAGTCTTTAACTTTCACTTTGGTTATCTGAGAAAAAGTAATTTTAATTTCTGAATTTAATTTTGATGTCAAAATATTTTGTCTTCCTGGTAGGTCAGACTTGCTGACAGTATCCTTAAGTACATTTTTATTATTTTACGCAAAATCTTGTTTTCAAAATATCCTTTGATTAGAATGTGGGATGTTGCCTTCCGAGTTTGTAGTGTGTTTTGCAGCTGATCCTATAGGCAGGCATTTTAAGCAGGGAGTCATAAGAATGAATGTGCTACCTGTCACTTTTCTGTCTGGGAGCTACCACTTTTGGTCTTTGTCTCTTTTCATCCACTTAGTTCTGCACCACCTAATACCTCTTGTCTGAAGCTTGTTTGAGAGCCTGAGTTCCACATGGCTGTGTAGCATAGTTTTGGAGAATTGCTGTCTAGAAGTCTCAGCTTCTGAGCATGCTGCATTTTCAAAATAGCTATTGACACTTAGGTCTACTTGGACAAATTTAAACATACAATTGTGCAAGAACTTAAGCTGTAACTGCAAGCTTTTTTATGCTTATTTTGGCTGGATTGTGACATTTCTGGATCTTATCAGGGCAACTCCCTATTAGAAGGCCACTACAGAACAACAGGAAGGTCTTGTTTCTTCATTTCCTGTTTTTCCCTCTTTTTTTTTCTTTTTGTATTACTGTTAGCCTATAGCATCTCTCTTGTAGTCATTTCTTAACAGCTTTTTCTAATCTTCCACTGATCCTGCTCCTTTTCTAATTTCCAGGCAGATGATGTTGAAAGTAAAATTAGAGAAATCATTCCTCCTGGCTTTTGCACAAACACAGATGACTTTGTGTCTCTGCTGGAGAAGGAGGTGAACTTCAAGCCCTTTGGAACTCTGCTACACACATATTCTGTACATAATGAGGAAGCTGGTGACAATATAACGTATCAGATATACAAGGTATGAAAAATAAGTTAAACTTCTGCTGCTGAACAACTGAAATATTATTTTGCAGTGATATACTTTCAGTAATGCTTCAATTATAATATATAATCATTTACTTTACCAGTTAATTAATATTTATAACCATGCTTTTTTTTTTTTGAGAATTTAATTAGGGTTTGTATATGTTTTTCCTCTTACATCTGTGATAGGTTTCACCTGACTTCTTCTGGCTTTTTCCCTAGGCTGACATGACATGTCCAGGCTTTCGAGAATATCATGAAAGGCTTCAGACGTTCTTGATGTGGTTTATTGAAACTGCTAGCTTTATTGATGTAGATGATGAAAGATGGAACTACTTTCTAGTGTAAGTACAGTTCTAAAGCAACAGTGGACCTTATTACCTCCACAAAGCCTGCATTTTAATTGTGGCTGGCCAATTATTGGAGCAGTATAATGATATTTTTCCCAGGAAAGAAAAACCATTGTTTATGAGGCTTGAGTTTTCCTCCATTATGCTTTGGCAAAGCTTGAGAATAGAGCTGAATTAAATGCTGTTGTCCGTTAGAGCCTTGAATGTAGGCTTAAACAGTAAAATGAGCTTTGCCTGTGTTTTCTTTTACTTGCCACCTATTCATCTTTATAATAGGCAAGTGCACTGAAGTGCTGTAAAGAGGCCTGATTTATCCAAGTTGCTGCACACCAATTAAGTGAATTGTACATTCAGAACATAGCAGGTGTACCCATTGGGCCCTCACAGAGTAGCTTGCTGACACTGAAAATTCAGTTGGAGAATGGAAAAGAAAATGGACACTGCATGGGAGCGCGACTGTAATTGACCTGCTTGGCTTTCTGTTTTATCTGCAGATTTGAGAAGTATAATAAGGATGGAGCTACGCTCTTTGCGACCGTAGGCTACATGACAGTCTATAATTACTATGTGTACCCAGACAAAACCCGGCCACGTGTAAGGTAATTGGCGGCGTAACTCGTGCCTTGCCTTTTATTTCAGAAGAGGGAACTGCTGAAGTTCCCAATACTTGTTTATAATGGTGTTGATTTGTTTAAAAAAATCCCCATTATTAGCTGGCTATGCACTGATTTATTTCATTATTCCCGTCTTGAAGCGGATGGAATCTTGAACAAGTTTTGAATATTTAGCAATTTTAAGACTCCATTAAAAATTATGTTTTAACGTGCAGATTGCTACATCTACTTTAAAATGAAATACTGTTTTTGGTTTTAAGCTTTTGCATTATAATGTTTGAAAATGCATGCATTTGAACTAAAAATACATTCCTTTGTCTGTAGTCAGATGCTGATCTTGCCACCATTCCAAGGAGAAGGCCATGGTGCTCAGCTGCTTGAAACAGTTCATAGATACTATATGTCTTCTCCTACAGTACTTGATATAACAGGTTTGTGTTAAATTATTAACTCTGTTCAGTTGTTTAATAAGCAACTGGTAGCATTCTCAGGGTATTAGCCTGCAAACTAACTTTCATGTTCACTTGTCAGAATTAAGTGGCCTTTTGAAGATTTAGCTTCAGCTCAGTTCAGGATTAATAGAACCCTGGTTTACAGAAGAACTGTATATAATGTAGCTCCTTAAATCCTTTACTTAGAGAACAGCACACCAGGAAAATTCAATCCCTAGCATGAACGGATTACCAGCTAATTAGCCATTTTATTGTGAGATACACAGCTGAGTTTGCCAAGAGATCAAGCTTTGTCAAATTCCTTGTTCTACTTACTCTTATTAGCAAAACCTGACTTGTGGGGGCGGGACAACACACCAAAGTAAAATTGCATATTAATATTAGTGTGTGAGTCATAATTTTATGGATGGTAAAAATCTAGAGAGTTTGTGCTCCAAGAGCATGTATTACTGGCTCAAGGTACCCACGATATTAGAGGTGTATGCACAGATATCTGAAATAAAAAGTTATTAAGGAAATGGTGCAGGGGAAAAAGATTGTATGTGCATTAAAAAAAACCAGAATGTAAAAAAATGGCTACAAAAGTGATATCTTTGCTGTGGTTTCAAGTCCAGTATAGGAAGAAATGGGGTTCAAAGACAACGTGACCATTCAGTCCCAGGTGCTGTCTCTGACCTCGTCTTAGTTAGAAAGAACTCGCTCATTCTAATTCAAAGACAGTAGAACTCTAGCTTCCATAATGCATTGCTGCAGGATAATCCTAACCTAAAGTAATTTACCTCATCATTTTGATTCAGTTCATAGGAACCTAAGGAAGTATAAAGTTGTTTATGCAACAGGAAATCATGTGCATCATGCATTTACTTTTTTTCTTTTTCCTTTTAAGCTTTTATAGCTGAGGATAAACAGTCTTAACAGGGTACTGCATAAATCGTATGACATGTTCATGGCTTAGTGTCTTAAACACAGGGCTGTAGCACACAGTAAGTGTGCACTAAAACAAGTTTTTCTTTATGGAATGAAGCAAAGGAAAATCTTGCAGTGTTCTACGTGGCACTCAAGTTATGGAAATTAAGGTTTTAACAAAATTATTTTCATTTTAGGTGGAAAAATCAGGGTGGACAACCTTGATATGGTCAGGATATTTAGTTATGTATCAACTAAACTTGTGAAGTAAAGACTTTAACTTTTCTGAAAAGCAGAAATGAAAATGGGCTTAACTTTGAAAGACCTAATGCTTTAAAAAAGAGTACTTTGGAGTTTCACATTTACAACAGATATTATGTTCTGCTTATAGTTTGTCATTCTAACTGACACAAGTGAAATGTATACTGGTAATGCTTACTGTACAGAACCATCATTATAGAATCACAGAATGGTTGAGTTGGAAAGGACCTTGAAGATCATTTAGTTCCAACCCCGTTATGGGCAGGACACCTTCCACTAGCGCAGGTTACTCAAAGCCCTGTCCAACCTGGCCTTGAACCCTTCCTGTGATGGTGCAGTCACAGCTTCCCTGGACAGCCTGTTTAAGTGTCTCACAGCCCCCACAGTGAAGAACAGCTTCATTGCATCTAACCTCAATCTATTCAATTTCAGCTTAAAGCCATTCCCCCTTGTCCTATCCCTACACAGCCTTTTAAAAAGTCCCACTCCAGCTCTTTTGTGAACCCCCTTTAGGTACTGGCTGGCTGCTGTCAGGTCTTCCATGAACCTCCTCTTCTCTAGGCTGAGCAAGCCCTGCTCTCAGCCTGTTTGTACTGGAGAGGAGCTCCAGCCCTCTTAGCATTTTTGTGGCCCTCCTCTGGACTCACTCTGACAGGTCCACATCCTTCTTATGTTGGAAGCCCCAGAGCTGAACACAGTACTCCGGGTAGGGTCTCACCAGAATAGAGGGGGAGAATCCCTTCCCCCAACCCGTTGGTTATGCTTCTTGATGCAGCCTGTGATGTGGTTGGCTTTCTGGGCTGCTGGTTCATGTTGAGCTCTTCGTCAGGGCTATTCTCAATCTTTTCTCCACACAGCCTGTATTTGCGCTTGGAATTGCCCCGATCCAGGTGCAGGACCTTGTACTTGGCCTTGTTGAACTTCATGAGGTTTGCACTGGCCCACTTCTCAAGCCTGTCCAGGTCTGTCTGGATGGCAGAAACTGAAACTGCCTCTTCTTTATTAATGGCATTAATTAACTTTAGTACATCTTCTCCAATCTCTTTTGCAGAGTAAGTGCTGTAAGACTTGCCATACAAGATTAGGCTACTTCTGCACAAAACATTAACAGATAGAATCATCATAAGCTCTCTCCAATCCAAAAAATAAACTGCCAGTTGTGCATTGCTGCATATACACACCAAAAAATTCTATCCCAGTCCTTCTTGGTAACTTACTAGCTTTTGATTATCCTTAAACTGCAAATTTCAACTATTTACAGTGGTCCTCAAAATTAAAGAAAAACACAGCTGGGACATAAACTGTTTAACAATAATTTCTATAATGCTAGTCCATGGAAAACTGAATGTTGGGGGCAATGTGACCCTGCTACTTGTAGTATGCCTGTCTGTTAAGTAAGGAAGAAATACATTCACAAAGTTGTAAGCATTTTTCTTCTGTATAGTTCATGAGTGGGAGCAAAGTTGCATGTGGGCTCATGCTGATGTTCACTGAAGTCAGTTCTCAACTTTAGTGTTTTTTTTCTAAAGCAACAGTTTTGATAGTTATTCTACCATTTTAAGCAAAATGGAGGTAACTCAAAATTATAATCAGCTTTTGCCTATGTTCTCCTAGCATTTTAATTTTAGACAAGCTTGTGCTTTGGGTCCCTTTAAAACTCATAATTAATACATGCTTTCAGCTGGTTTAGTTGTATATGATAGGATAGTTTCACCAGTTTGTCCACATAATTAGTTTATATTCTAGTAGTTCTACCATTGTCAAATACAGAATAGATGGAACATACAAGGAAAAGGATTTAAACATAAAATAGTTTTCCCAAGGAATTAAATTGGATTAAATATGTATGTTGTCAGTCTCTTAGAAATACATATCTAATACTGTACAGTACTACATACATGAAATATTGGAAGCTTTTCTTTCTGCAAGCTCTTTAACATCTACTGTCAAACATCACAAACTTTGATAGCAGTACTTACAATTAAGCAGTTTATATACTGATGAATGTTGTATCTACCTTTGTTTTCCTTATTTTTTTAATTGCATACCAGAGATGAGGAAATAAATAATACTGATATTAGCTACTTTTTGTTTGTTTCTAGCTGAAGAGCCGTCTGAAAACTATGTGAAGCTGAGAGACTTTGTTCTTGTAAAGCTCTGTAAAGATTTGCTTTGCTTTTCCCCGGGAAGGTTAATGCAAGGTTTCAGTCAAGAAATGGTGGTGGAAGCACAACAAAAACTGAAAATAAATAAGGTATTAAATCAAAAACATTTTGGTTGGACATATTCATATCAAATTAATAGAATAGTAATTTAAACATAGAGGGGAGATTTGGGATTTACATATTACAACCAGCTTGTATAAGGAAACTACATTTGCAGCCTTTTCTATTTGGTATCTTAAACCTGAAAGGATAAATAAGTTGGGTTTGGATTTTTCTGGCAGTATCAAGACATGTGGTAATGTAACAAATAAACCACCTTATTTTTGTTCCATTCCTCAGCAAAAGAAAACTTGGCCTTGAATAGTTTTCATATAGATGCAACAGTAGTAATAAAGTAGCAATGTGATTTTATTTTTCTCAGATGTGATACTAGCTGATCCTCCTTCCAAAAGTGCTTCAGTTTTTCCATTTGTTCATTTTCATTCTCTTCTCTAGTAAACAGAAAACTTGTAAATACTGTTGTTTCATTCTCATTTAGAACTTCAGAGGCCTTGTAAAGGGCTTTACTAAAATTAGAAAGGTAGATACCGTTTAGTAAAATGTTGCTTAATATCAAATGCTGCTCTACTTCCAGGCCTTCAGTTCTTTGAAGTAGTTTTGGACTCTGACTTCTGGATTTTATGCTGCTCGTTTACAGCAAATCCTTGAAGCATCTCTACTGCTGGTACAACACTTTGAGATCAGACACTGACTGCATGGAGTAAAATTTTTTTGAAGGAAAAAAAGAATGCTTATTTATTAACCCACCAGATAGGAGGATGGGTTTGACAGAGACTTTGTCCATGCCACTGACTGTCTTCCCCTAAGCTGAGGAACTACTCTAATATTTCAGTATTTCTCCACTTTTGAGTTCTGGCGAGTGACCTCTTTGTTCAGACATGGTTTTTATTCTCCTTTCTGTTCATTAGCGACACACAAGAAGAGTTTATGAAATCCTCCGATTGCGTGCAACAGATATGGGTGATGCAGAACAATCCAGAAGCTATCGGTTGGACGTTAAAAGAAGACTGATTGGCCCCTATAAGGTTTATATGACTTAAGTATCATTTACTACTTATTTCAAGGCTAATTATACTTGATTTTACTCTCATTTCCATAAATGTAGTTTATACCAATTATGTTGCCAATCAACTACTATTAGTTATGCAGTGTTCAATTGACATGTATACAGATGCAGAGAACATTCATACATACCAGTGTTGAAGATCCTGGATTTGGCTCCTGACTGTTTCCTGCCCAATTCCAGCAGAAAATTGTTTTCTTAGCAAACTAAAACCCTGTTGGGAAAGTTTCACGTTTTGTGAAACCAAGAAGTACCTTGGTTAGCTTGCAAGCCTTCCTAAAGCAGCATTTACCCTGTTATACAAGTATAGCAATACTTTGTACACATGTTGGACTTACGAAGGCTGTTAGCAGAAATGAGAACCCAGCACTGTATTAAATACTTGCATGATCAGGAGTAATGCAGTGTCATGCTGAGTGGCAGGACCTAAATCAGACCTCCTTTTCTGATCTGAATGTTGCTTCTCTGTGGGAGATTATAATTTTTTTTCTGATCTTGATAATTTATACTTTACTGTGGTCTCTACTCCTTCCTCCTGACCCTCAGCATCAATCTTAGAAAGAAAACAAATTTTCCTTTGGGAGATAAGTGTAAAATTATGTAGAGTACAGTGGGGCTTTGATTTTTGAAACTGATGGTAGAAATGGAATCCTTGGGGAAATTCTATTGGTTTTATGAACTCTGTGATTCCATGGGCATGCAAAAATGTATTGATAAATTGCCAAACATACATAATGTTTGGGGGTTTCTTTGGGTTTGGTTTTTTTTTTTTACATAATAAGGTGTTGAATGACATTCTGCGTTTACAAAGTGATGGAAGACTGAAGAATAGACAGTAACTAAGGAACTAAGCAGTTCAGTAATAGATATCAGCTGTATAAAAATACATCCGGGGAAAGGAAATACAAAAGTACTCTGAGATGTTTTTAAGGAACAGGTAAAGATATCGCATGTGACAAAGCAAGAGGATCTCATTGCTGTACAAATACATTTATGCTTGTAAATTTTACAGCATTTCAAGGCTGCTACTGCCAATCCTTCTAACTTTTGAAGAATTTATAGCAGTTCATGAAAGGTTTTTTGTGTTGGGGAAGCTTAAAATTAACCAGCCACATAATGGGACATCAGTGTGATTAATGTCAGCAGAGAACTAAGTATCCTGGTTGTTGCCACAGTCTGGTTTTTCATGCCATACATCTTCAGCAGTCTAAAACTGTTTTTCACTTCATAATACAGAAACTGAGAATTCAACTGAATAGATGTCTCAGTCAAACACTGACACTGTGTTACTTAGGATTAAGGACATCGTAAAGAACTAGATATACTGAAATTGAATTAATACAATTAAATGATATACCTGATGATCATTGATTGTGTTCAAACTATTTGTTTGCTTGCTTAGAAAAAGCAAAGAGAACTTGCCAAGATGAGAAGGTGTCTAAGACCAGAGGAGCTGACGCATCAGTTGAACCAAATAGACCTAAATGTGCAACATGAACAGTTAGAAGAGAGCTTCCAACAACTTGTTTCAGATTACCGAAGAGTCCTAGAACGACTTGCACAAGCATGAGGATCCTGCCTGTACAGGGAACATGTAAATTCCTACACAGTGTTGTAAAGCACATCCTTAATTGCCACTTAACTGCAAAAAAAATCTCATGTGACGTTTTAATCACATTAAAGGTGACTTGTGTTTCTGTGCATTTCGAATATTTTCTATTTTTGTTGTAGATTTTTAAATGTTGTACTTTAGGTTTGGGGGCACTTATTGCTGAAATAAACCATGTAGATTTGCAGATAATAGTATCACTTCAATTGTACAAATTTTCTTTTAGTTAGATTTCTGTTTTGCCTCGAGGCTTCATAGATACCTGAACAGCAAAGTTAATACGTAAATCTAAGCAATATAAATACTTCACTTTTAAGACTTATCTTAACTTGATCCTCCTTAGGTTGTTCTACTTGGATCCTGTTGTACTTGTGTACTCTTTGGTTTAGTGTCTTAAGAGCTGGTTACAAGACTAGTTCTCTTGTCTGTCTGTGTTCCCGAGTACAGGCTTTTAGCCTTTCTTAAAGAGGATCCTGCTCCAGTTTGCTGTCAGACCTGTTCTACTCAAGCCTCTAAAGGGCCTGGAGCACGTTCTTTTTCAAATCCTTAAGTTTTCAATTCATGATTTCAGGACAGTACATTGCAGTTTGGAAAACAGGCAAGACTTTGTAAGGACTCCAAAAGCACTTTTGTTAATGTAAGAAATTACAAATCTGTAGGAAGCAAGTGTCTTTATATAGTTTCTTGACTATTTTGCTATCCATGACTTCTCAGACTTGATGTTAGTTCTTAAATAGCCCTCTCTCCTCTCAGATGAACAAATTATGCTATCTTTTTTTGTAGTTCAGACTTCAGAACTGACTTGTCTTGCCCTGTAGTGAAGAGGATTTAATCTGAATAAGGATCACTGAAATTTATTAACCGAGTTTCATGGTCCTAGTAAGATTCAGGTCCAGCTTTCAAAACTCTGTAGATTGACAGTTCACTACTACCTCTGATATATTGTGGGGGAAAAGGGTAATGTTTTCAAATGTTTCAGACCTGTAGCTCTTTTTTTTTCTATTAAATTCTCTTTAGAAATTTTAATTCTGGCTAGGGTATTTTGTCTGTATCATATGTCACTCATCTTCCGTAGTATCCAGATCTGTTATAGTCAATAACAATTTTTAGAAGAGCTGTCCTGATTGTAGCAGTAAGCCTGAAGGCAAGTTGTAGGATTTAGGGGAAGAGAGTGGTGTTTTGTGTTTGGTTGGTTTTGGTTTCATATTAACTTGTTCAGGTGTTGGTGATAAGCCAGAAGAGGGAAAGCAGAACTGAAGAGCTGTGCTTGAATTTTGTTTCTGCAAAGAGTCCAGGATGCCTTTTGCGCTTCAAGGGAAGTATGCTAACACTGCCTGAATTTTTGCCACTCAAAGCTTAAACCTTTCAAGAAACTGAAAGACTGACAAGAAAAAGTGGTGCCTAATGGCTGTTTGCCCACTTAGAGGTTGAACATTGTTCCCCTCTTCAGAAGTTTTGGGGTTTTTTTTGGGAGGCGGGACAGGGGGGCCCATACAAAGGCAGAAGAGTCTGGCATATCTGTTCATTTATCCCTAATGTGGGAAGGGAAAGGCGGCCTGTCTCACATCACTCCAGGGTGATAAAGATCTCCTGAAAGGGCTGAGAAATTGTAGGATTGATGCTAGAGTTGTGAAGGTTGCCATATTTAGTTGATGGTGTGGGATGAATATGAAAGAAACAACAGAGTCAAAAGGTCAAAACTGATTTCTTTAAATAGTGAAACCTTTCTCACACAGTGATTAGGGCAGATTAGTCTTTTCATAACCTGTAAGATTATTTTTTTCCTTTTTATGTTGGTGCTGCCAAAAGAGGTGAGTTAGTGCCTCCCTCTTAGTAGTGAAGGTACAGTTTTAGGCTGAGCATGGTTTCTCATTCCAGTATGGTCCGGGATTGTTGTAAGCTGTTGGGATGTGCCTGTGGACAGCAAAACGTGTGACCTGGTTTACAGGAGCTATTTTGTTACTAGTTCTTGTCACCAAAGATGAATAAACAGCTTCTTGGAGATCTAAAAACTTTGAATCCTGCCATCCTGCAGCAGATTACAGCTTTTGCAACACTGCAGCCAGGAAAGACTATGTGAGTACTGGATACTCTAATCCATTACAGTTACTTAAGCCAATTTTCTGAAACAACCCTCATTGGCAAATTAAACTAGCCATGCAGCCTTTGCCTGAAGTGTTCAAAGTTTTCTGGACTATCCCTATCACTGACAAAGAGAAAGAAGTAATAACCTCATGTATAACAGCTAGAAAAAGTGATAGTGCTACTGACACTTCTGCTGCTTTGGGGATCATATGCCCTGGTTCAGTAAGCTTCTGGGGTGAGTGTTTGAACTAATGTTTTACAGGCTAAGCATTAGTGGCAGAGTTGACCACTTGGTCAATTTTTGGGTTTTGGTGGGTGCTACTAGACAAAGCTCTAGCTTTTCTTACTTGCTAGTCTGAGTATTTTGTTCCGTGGTTTTGAACAGGATAATAAACTTCACCTACAAGTGAGCTGCAGGATTCTTGTCTCTGAAGTACACACAGCAGCAACTCCAGCTGTTCGGTGAGTCATTATGAAATAAAGTTTAATACTGTTTATAAAAGTTGGAGTTTGGTGTAACTCCTGTTTATATTTCTCTAGCAATATAATTAAGAACAGGGAGCTTCTGCTGTATTCAAACAAATACTTATCAGTATAGTGTAGAAAATGGCATAGCTATTGCTAGTGTTGTCTGACCTGCATGCTGAGAAAGGACCTGTGAACTAATAACAGCTTGCAATTAGATACTGGAGGGATCTAATTTTGTGGATTTGTGAACTGACAAATGAACACTGAGGTTTAGTAGCAACTCTTCAACTCTAGATGTTAGGAATGTAGGAATTTGATAGCTGAAGCTGAATGGTCCTGGGCACAGTACGATGCTAAACTAATCTTGCGTATAAGTTACTTTTGTTGAAACATACAGTCTGCTATCCTGGCTTTCTTATCTTAAACTAAAGAAGCTACTGTTATTCTTTTGAAATATTGCATGCTAACAGGAGCAAACACTTAACTACAGGTTTATGTTATTTACTCTTTTTTTCTGCATTTTGATTAAATACAGATTCTTCAGTCACTTCACTCAATCATCAGATAGTGAAACTTTGCACAACATAGTGATACAGCATTTAAAAGAGTTTTGTGCATCTGAGTATCCTTTTCAGAATGCATATAAGATCTGTAAGTATATTTAAGTTTTTTCATTGTGGATGCTGCTGGCATCAAGGTGCTGGTTTGCCTTTCAGCACTTACAATTCCAGCCACAGCAATAGTGACTCTACTTCAAGAAAATTCAGATGAGTATCTAAAATGGTGAATATAATTCAACTATAGAAGCATTTTCTTTCCATGCAAGGCTGTTGTCAGCACTGCTAATCCAAGATTTTGTCCCAAGAGGTAAATCAAGTTCTGAGAAATGTTTGTGTTTAGAAACCTGGGTTAAACTGATCCCTTTCATATATTTTTGAAACACAAAAGTAACCTACTGCAGATACTGGGAAACAGCTTCTAGCTCAACAACTATTAACCTGAAGAAATGCAATAGAACACCTATACTTTCAGAACTGAGAAAGCAGGCTACCTGAAGCTGCAGGATTTGAAGGACACTTTACGTGCTGTAGTAGGGGGAATAAAGGTCTATGTAGCTGAAGCAGTGTCTCGGGTAGTAAATGTCCATGCCTCCTACGAACAAACACACAAAGCTGCTATGTGGCAGTTTAGCCAATTCAAGACTGGTCTATTGTCTCTCTCCGCAATGTCAGCAGGAGGGTAAGCAGCCCATAATGTCTATACGAAGGATTTATGTCTGCTTATATAGATCATTTTTTCAATTCCTTTTGTCTCTCTTTGTTGCTCTTTGTGCTTTTCCTTTATCATATTGTATGACTAAGACACTAGAAGGCTTGAAAATCTCATATTGCATATTTTGCCATTTCACCTTTTCTCCCAATGTCAGTTCTGACCTAATTTCATCAGTATCAAACTGTTAGAACTAGAAATACCTGTTACATTCATAAGCCTCTCAACTAAAAACTTGGAATCTCAGCTTTCAAATTGAAAAATATTATTCTCTAATGCTGCTGCTTTGTGAAACATTGCTTGCTAGGATAATTTGGACTTGAAGTTGACAAAAAGCCAACATGGTAAAATATTTAAATCTGTATCTCACAAGTAACTATCTGTTGCAGATATTTTCGTTTTCTCAAAAAAATCAACTTAAAGTCATTGGGAATGCTTTCTTTGCCCATGCTCTCTGTATTTCCATCCATTTTATGCTGCTAGTTCTTTCTCGAATGGACAGATTTGAACAGAACCCTGGTTTCTGTCTATTAAAATGTTTCATTTACAAATGCTAGGCAGTATTTGGAATTGTAGGGCTAAAAATCTAGTGCAACTAGTAAAAATGGAAGGCTGTTATGCAAAGCAGTACAAATAGATGCAAGCTCTGCACAGGCTGGGCGTGCTATCTGCCAAGATACTAGCTTGTAACTGTGGAGGGAAAATTGTAGGAATGGGCTTGCCCTCCTTATCACTCAAATCCTTTTTTACAGTGAAAAAAGAAAAATAATGCAAATACCAACTTAAACTCAATCATGCTTACTAGGTTCTTTGGACCTTATGCTGAAGCCTTCAGTAACAGGCATTGCAAGAAACAGAACTGCAGACTCTGTGATCTGAGCTTTCTTTTAGACCTATAATGGTACAAGCTAGCATAAAAAGGATCATTAATCTAACAATTTCCAGATTTCCATGTTCAGAGTGCTTGTAATTCTCTAGAGTAGAGAAATAAAAAGAACAGGGGGAAAAACAATGTCCTCTTTTCACTCTTCAAAGATCATTTCAGAGATAAGACTTCCATTCAAATTGATGAATCTCAGGTAATGACATGATGAAGACAAAGCCTTGGGAAGAATGTTTCAGAATTCCCTCTTTTCCGTTACAGAAAAATCTATATAGCAGGAGCAGTAGTGTGAACTGGTGGGTTTTTTTCTGAGGGTGGCACTAGCTTCTTTCTTTATTAAATGAAGACCATGTAATGCTGTAAACACTCATATAGGAGGTATGTCCTCCATTTATGATTGTTGCACAGTTTGAGCTGAAAAGAGAAAATGTAAAGGAAATCTAGATCAATGAGAAGAGCTTGACATCCCCTTTTTCGTTTCTAAATGGTATGGTAATAAGGGAGGTATTCCATGTTCAATAGCTGCTGGTTTTAAATGCTTGTCTTTCTTCCAGTGAAGACTTCCTCAGAGCTGCATGGGGTGTTGATGTTTTCAAAGCTTTCGTAGTTTCATGGAAAAGATTAAATCTTTGCCTAGAATGAATTTAATATGATAGCAACAGTGAATGTGTCATTTCACTTTCCCTAGATAGTGATGTAACAGATTGGTGTGGCTTTGATTATATATATTTTGTATCACTGATGTAGGAGGTTTTGGGGGTTTTGCAAGTTCAGGACCCCAAACTATCTCACTGTGGATCGGGTGAGCACCAGTGATGAAAAAAAGACACCTGTGATTAAGACAGGACCCAAACAGCACCAGCCTCATCAGCAAAAAACTGCTGTGGAACTAAATCATCTTTTAAGACAGTCGTAGGAAAGCCTCATGCCAGAAGTAACCAGCTGCTATAATTAAACTAGAAGTATATTTCTGTATTGCCCTATATAAGATTTCATGTATGCATAAGGCATAACTGGTTTTTGTAGACTATTACAGGCTGCTTTCAGATTTGCTTCTAAAAGCCTAGTTTTATGTCTTCCTTAACACATCTTTTGCTTATTTCCAAATCAGCCTGACCAATGTTGGGTGGAAATAAAGTTGAGATTGTACATTTAGAACATGCTGACTCCAACAGCTCAGAACCAATGTGAGATGGGGTGTGACAGACTCTCCTTGAAGGGCATAACACACAGATGTGTTCAAAAGACCCTGGGCTGAAAAGTGATTTCTCCAAACCTGCCTCGCAATCTGAAGCTCAGGACAGATTGAGACATAACTGTCTGTCTTAAATGTTTCAGAGGATTTGCCAAATGTGAACAAAAGGCAACTATATACATGAGGGAAAAGTGATGTATTTTCTTCTGGTGACGGAACTTAAACATGGCAGAATATGATTTTTCAGGTTTGCTATGTTAGGATATGGTGTATTTCTCCTCCTCTGAGATGTTCATCCCTATTTTACTGGTATAAAGCTCCTAACAAACCTGTGTCTGTTATTTATATCTTAGTGAAAGGAGAAAACCTGCATAAATTGGAGACTACTGAATAATGATGGTTGCTAGGCTTAAGATTCACACAGTGACTGCAAAAATTACACAGTTCTCTTGGAATGCAATCAATTGTAATTTGATCGATCCACTCTTGCTTTCTGATATGCAAAAGGAATTGGTCCAGTCTGACTGACAGTGCATACCTACAAGTATTTGTGAAATAACCTGACACTTAAGAACAAGGTAGTTACAAAAGTGGTGGCAGCAGAACCAGTGCGGTCTCTGGTTCGTGCATTCTGTTATATTGTCAACCAGTTTTCAGACTGTTACAATATGGAATTCTGGTCTTCTGGCTGCAGACAAAACCCAAGCTTTCACTTTAATTTTTTTTTTAACAATGGCTACATTCCACTGAGTAGGAAATACTGTCTAGTTCACATAAGAAAGGTGAGACTACCCTACCACCTTAGAGCATTTTGTTTCTTTTAGTGACAGTTCAGTAAAAGATGGTGCATTACTCATCAGACATGGATATTTTCATGTGAGGTGTGCTGTCCTCTTTAGGCATACTCAAGCATACCTACTCAAGCATACCCACTCCAGCATACATGTAGTTACTTATGTGAGATTGCTTTATGCTGCATATCATTATTAGAGAACCAATGGTTGGGTGTCTGCACTCCTAAAGTCTTGTCCAGATAGAAAATAAGATAAAATGATGCCTGATGATATTCAAACTCCACCATGCTGTGGAACTGGGAACAAGGTGAAGACATGCACATTTCTGACCTGCAAATGAAAAGCGTGCATACCTCTCACCAGTGGGCAGTGATGTTCCTGAGGTGTAACTGGGCAGTTTAGCAGTGCTGTTTCTTCATTTACTTCTAACTCTATTTTTCTTCTGCTAAAATCCCGTTATTCTCTGCTCGCTGGATAACAATGGTGCAGCATGTCAATTGGTGTAGAATGCAGCTGTTAGGCATGGACTGTTTTATTTTTTTCTAAGGCAGTGCAAAGTACTGATCTTTAAATTACTACGTGGTCTGGATATAAGCTGTATGATAGGCTGCCTCCCATGCTCTGGCGGCTGATAATGTGCTGTCACTAGCGATGTCTGTATAGAACCACAGAGAGGATCACAGAATGGCTTTTCAGAGAGCTCTTGGAATTTGCTCCTTAAGGGCAGAAATACTTGCTGTGTAACTTCTAAGTTCATACACTTTGGGAGCTTTTTCTAGAGTACAGAGGGTAAATAACACCAGCCTTCCCATCCGCCATGGGCTTTGAGTCTATTCTTGTTAACTAAATTAGAGTATCTGCACATGTGAAGTTAAAAACTGCGAGTGGCTGTGCCAGGAGATAAATAAATCTGGAGATAAACAGTCAGCCTCTGTTCCCATTTGAGAATTTAATTACTTATCTCACAGGTTACCGTTGCGTGTGCGCACCTGCATGCGTGTAAGGATACAAAGATCATTACACGTGTGTGAGGATGTAGGAAATGACACTGCTTGTTTTACTGCTACATTTTGGTTTCTTCCCTCTAGCAACCACTACCCTAACACATTGTGTTCACTCTTTCATTCAGTGATTTGATTCCTTTAGGGTTAGTCTCTGCCTGCCAGCTGCAGGATTTATGTCCTGTAACAGTGTTTCTCAACTTCTTTATCAATCAAAATTGATAAGAACGTAATTTCAGACTGTGTTCAATTGTTCAGACAGGCAAGTCAAGTGCACGCAAGGAAACAAAACGGTGAGAAATAAAACCAGTAAATGAACATTAGAAGCTTAGTTTGCTTTTTATTTGACTGCAAATGAAACCTACCACACCACCACCCTGTAAAATGGTCGTGAGGTATTTCTTTAAGGTGAGGTGATGCCTATACTGAAAAAGGTTCGAAAGGTGTTGCTGTGGCTTAAAGTTTTGCCCTTTCAGATCTTTTCTAAATGCATGAAGTCTGTCTGTGCAGGTGAGATAATGAATTTAGCTGGAAAAATACTGGAGTTTGGAGGTTCTAGCTTTAACCTTCAGATTCTGCCTAGGCAAAACACAACAGCAAACAGTTCATTGAGCGCAGTTCATCTTTTCAATCACAAAAGTACAAAAAAAAAGTTTCGGTTTAGTCTTTTTGTTGTTCTTTTTCGGAGGAGGAAATAAATGGTGAGCTGGCTCCAGCCCTCGTGGACTAGCACGGCTGCAACTCCTCTGACACCGAGTCCCGCTGTGGGAAGCGCTGTCACAGCCGTGTCCCTCGCGGGTGGCCGGCCCGCCTCCAAGCCTGCCGGCCGCGTTACAGAGCCGAGGGCGGGATGCGGAACACATCCACGGGCGTTTCAGCGTCACCCGAGGTGAACGACACCCCGAGTGCCGCCAGTACCGTGCCGCCAACGGCAGCCGCAGGCACCCACCCGCGACCCCCGAGGCCCCCGCCGGCTCCAGGCCGCCGTCTTCGCCGCGCCCCAACGCCCCCAGAGGGACCCGGGGTTCCCGCCCGCCGGCCCGGCTTGCCGCCCACCGCCTCCACGTGACTCGGCCTCACGTGGGCAAGATGGCGGCGCCCAGAGCTGTCAGCGTGCTGAGGGGCGGAGGTGAGTGCGCACCGCCGCTGCCCCCGCCGTGTGTGTGTGTGAGAAGGTGCGGGCCCGGGTCGGCGCTGTGCTTTGCCCTCCCCTCTTCCCGCCCTTCCCGCCTGCCGCCGCTGTGGAGACGGGGGGGGTTCCCGAGGAGGGAGGGGTGCGTGGCCTGAGGAGCCGCAGCTGCTCAGCCTCGGTACCGCTTGGCGCGGAGGCCGGTCTGGTCCCCTCAGCGGCCCGGGCAGGGCAGCAGCTGCTGTCCTACGGCCCGAGGCCGCGCTGCGCGGGCAGCCTGCAGGAGGGGTTTGATCTCGTTCTGTGGCCGTAATCGTTGCTCTTGCAACTTCAATGTTTGACGGAAAAAGTATTCGGACGTAAGTACACCTCAAGTTTCTTCTCCCAGCCCACTTCAACTGCAGAACTTACGTGTTGACGTGTCAGTGTACGGAATGGCTTTTCCAGGTATCATTATCCCTCAGACTCTGAGGTCCTCCTAAAAGCACCTTTTCTACCACCTAACCTTCCAGAAGCCGGTCACTCCCATGTGTCTTCTTGACTTAATAATACACACGAACAGTTGTACAAGATGTTGTCCTTGGCTGAAAAATGCGTTATTGGTGCAATGTTACTTGCCTGAGCCCTTCCTTAAAAGTTTTATTGTCCCACGTTAAATAAGATTGGAAGCTCTTTGGGCCTTGCCGTTCTGTGAGTTCCTTTTTAATTCCCTTTGTAAAATCTTAAATGTGTGATCAGAAGGAAATGCCTCACAATGATCTCGATGAAAGATGCGTGGTTATTTATTTGTTTATTAAAGACTGTTAAATATTTAGTGTAGTAATACAGGAAAGAGTGATCCCAGATTAGCTTTAACTTAAGCATTAGACTGAATGTTGTGTGCTTTCAGCTAAGGCACAGTATTGCAGCTGGCATAACAAAATTTCAGTCTGTTTTTCATGTTACGGATTCTGATCTTCCACTGTACTTTTATTTTTTTATTCTATCCAACAGTCTTGGAAAAAACACTGGGAAACATAAAAGGCCTTTTCTTCATAGTCAGTCTTGAATGTTGCAGGGCAGAAGTGCCACATTAATGTTTTTTCAATGGTGAAGGCTCATATCCGAAAGGAAATTTTAATCTGACTGGACTTTTGGAATCTGAGCATCAGTTGACTTCTGCACCATTTGGCCTTCCGAGTTTCCTATGTGCTTCATTTCTAACAGTTGTCAAAAGCCTTCACTCTGTCACGTGTGTGGAATGGGATCTTGGAATCACAGAATAGTTAGGGTTGGAAAAGACCTTAAGATCATCTAGTTCCAATCACATTTTTTCAGTGTATAACAGCATACAGGTAATTACTTTTTTGTTTGAATCTCGAATCAAAATTTAGTTTGCAGCTTCTTCATACTGTTCGTTATTTGCTTCAGCATTTGTATGTCTGCAGCCTTTTTCTTCCAAATATTATTTTGATCATGTGTCCATGCCCTACCACCACCGCAAGCCCCATCCACACCTAGAAAACCAATGTCTGTCAACCAGTTAAAAGAACCAAGCCATTTAAACTTGGTAAGCCTTCATACCTTCCCTTCAGGCAACAAACTTTATTCAACTCTCCTAGTGGATATGCTTTTCCAGAAGTTGAAAAAGCAAACCTCATGGTTCAGACAAGACTGATTAAACTAAATGAAATTTTCCCTGTGTTGGACAGTTCAGTATAATTTAATTTGCAAATACCAAAAGAAGTAATTTAAATTAGATTTCTGTTCACGTAAGGGAATCTGTTCTACCTAAAGTGAATGAAAATGACTTTTTTATAGGCTCTTTTGTGGTATTTTTTTCATGTTTCTCATGTTTTGTTTTTACAAGTCATGAAAGGAAAGCTTGCTTTATTTTGGAACTGTGGCTAGACAAGTGCATTCTAACAGCAGAGCTCTTGGAAATTTGTATACTGGTTAAACATGTACTCCACGTATCAGGACTTAGGCTAGCCTAAAAGATCTTTATTATATTTGAAAAATAAGTTGAATTAAAGATGGTAGGAAGCTAAAAAGACAGTTTGTGCCTTTTTGGTAGGTGTATCAGGAATTTATTTGAATAGTGTCTGCCTTACTAGTGTCAGAATTGCAAAACTATCAACCCGTGGTGAAGGTACATAGCTTTGTAAGAGTGTGAATGGCCTTTATGAAACTCTGTTTATGCTCAAACACTGCATTTTAGAATGGCTTTGCAGTGGGTCAAGCTGCATTTTGGCTGCCACCCTTTCTTGAAGAGTATTTGAAAGAGTTATACAGGTGATGCGTGGAAGTGTGAATTGCATTTACCATTTTGTAAAAGGAAAATAAGAAACATACAGAACACAGATGCATCACATCAGTGTGTCATGTCACAGTGTGTCAGGTTACCATTTGTACTTAGAAATAGTAGGGGTTATATGGTGATATATTGGCTTGTAAAGGGTGTAATTACATATTATGACAAGAATTATAATAATTGCATCTGTGATACTTCATTGGTAATAAAATAAAGTAGAAGGCATCAAAGAACTGCATGTCTACAAATGCAGCTTAGGTTTAAGGCACAGTAGTCTCTTACTGATTTTCTCTTTTAGGCAGGAAAATTACTGTAGAGTAGAAGCCCCTAATTTCTTGTAATGAAGTTTCAGGGCTTTGAGCCACGGGAAAATAACTGATGAGGAGACGTGTCTTGTAAAATGAGTTACTTGCTCTGTTAAATACTGATATAACTGATTTCTGATGTTGCTTCCCTGTCTCTAACAATGAATAAGTATTCTGTAATAATCTATCTGACCTATTATTGGCCAGACTTTAATAGTTAAGTCACTGTGGACTGACTGTGTGATACAGCTCTTAACTATGCAGACTGTGTTCCA
>JBCJKH010030272.1:0-19468 GCA_039877255.1 Loriculus beryllinus | reverse complement strand
TTGGGTGCCATGGTTTAGTGTGAGGTGTCCCTGCCCATGGCAGGGGGTTGGAACTGGATGATCTTAAGGTCCTTTCCGACCCTAACTATTCTATGATTCTATATTACACAGTGTTCTTAACACGTTATTTAAAGGCAGGAGAGTTCCCCAGTTCATTGCTGACTGCACCACAGACAGTATTCTGTTTCCGCAGAGGTGAGTGCTCCAGCACAATAGTGCCTTAACATAGCATTGTCTGTGCAAGAGCACACCAAGTCAACGGTACTGTGAAAGAAGAGGGCACAGGTCTGCCCAGAGAGATGTAACAGGGACACTGCAGAGCAGCCCTCTTCCACCACTCACAGATCTGGAACTGGCCCCTGTCTGAAGGAGCCCCATGGCCCAACCTGGGATGCCCAGACACTCACCGCTAGGCCCCAGCGCCACAAGGGAGAGGTGCAGCAGAGTGGGGAGCAGGTATTGCATCCTCATGGTAGAAAACCTGCAGAAAAAGCAGGGAGAAAGCTTTGCTTAGGACTCACACCTTTTGAGGGGAACCCTGCCCATTCCCTCAGCTGGCAGCACCCTTTAAACGGCGCCCACCACAGCCCGGCTGTGGAACCCACCAGACAGCACCAGTTGAACCCTTCTGCCTGCCCAGACTCCCCCAACGCCATCCGTACCTCATAGCTGGTCCCGCTCCCTGAACGACAATGACCTTCCCCTTCCCCTCGGGACTACAAATCTCAGCAACCACTGCACCTCTGACTTCCCCCCCACCCCCAACCCACCCCGGCAGCGCGGTGCTCACTGGGAATTGTAGTCCCCACCGCCCTCCCCTCAGGAGACACCGTGCAGAGGGGACATCCCACCCTTGTCCTAGGCAGTCCTAACGCTAACACTGAGGAGGAGGAACAAGTGCCTACCTCCTTCCACTACTGCTGCTCCGTCCCGGCTCTTCCCTTTTCAGCTTCTCACGTGAGGCTGCCGCCCATCAGCTCCCCGCCCAGCGCCGGTGCAGCCGCCCTCGGGCGCCATATTGGGTGCGGCAGAGCGCATCGGGCTGGTGTTGGTGGGGCTGGGAGGAGGGAGAGCTGCGAGCGGGGGGCGGGTTTGTCGCTCTGGTTGTTTGTTAAAGTTCAGCCTGAAGCTGCGCAGGTCACCGGGGAGGCCGGGGAAAGGGATAGTTTGTCGCGTTCAAGATGGAGGGGTAGCGGCCAGACGCAGTTGAGGGTAAAGTCCATCTTCAGTCAGAGGGCAAAGTTTAGCCCAGTCCTGAGCGCTGTGAGGTGGGAGCCCACATAGCTTGTGGGCTATAGCCCACATAGCCCCACTCTTGGGGCAAGTTCTCCCTCAGAGGCAGCAAGGAGCAGTGTGGGACTCAGCCTGGTGGATCCTGGCCTAGCTACTGTACAGAAGCCTGTGCTTGGTGGGGAAGGTGAAAGCAATCTCCTCTCCCTATGGCCATGGCGGCTGGCGAGGCAGCAGGCAGGCCTGTGCCTGCTTATGTGCTGGGCATAGACTTGGGCACGACATCGGTTAAAGCAGCCCTGTTGATAGGGGCAGAGCGAGAGCAAGTGGTGGCAGAGAGCTGCTCCAGGGAGACACAGGCATTCACCAATAGCCTGGAAGCTGGACTGCAGGTAAGGGGAGGACAGGTTTCAGGATACTGGCCTTGCCTTGTAGTGGCTGGGTTGTTTTGTTATGTTGTGTAGACTTCAGTGGTTTTCCTGGATTGTGCTTACATCTAGATTGGCAAATGGTTGCTGCGTGTTTCTGGGTGTCTGAAAATAGGATTAAAATGCTCTCACTTAGCTGTTGAAGAAAGTCAAGTAGTGCTGCTCGATTTAAGAAAGACTCAGGTTTTGAAAAATTGCATAGAACAACCTAAAACACTTCTCTCATGAGCCATCATCTTGTCTTTGACACTGCTTGTCAAAAAACAGCAACCACCTGCCAACTAGAAGGGTGTTTTACACTTCAGTGTGAGATACAATCATAACTGGAAATTCCCTGTGCGAAGAACCACGAGCATGTACTCCTGTTAAAGATCTTTACCTTGTGTTGGTCAATCTAAGAAAGGATGAATCAGAATCATAAAAAACACATACCAGCGTGCCTCTGGCCTAGTAATGAATTGAGCAGAGGAGCTAACTTCTGAGCAAAGATACCAAACTGGCCATCCCTCTCTGTACAGTCATGTTTATGCAGCTAAAATTATGTGTATGCAGAATAGTTCACATCTGTATGTAGACCGTATTTGAATACTTTTGCTTGTAATCTTCACACTGGCCTGTCACAGAGTAATTGGAATCCTTGAAATTCATTGAGAAAGCTGGAATGCAGCTTCTCTTGTGGTGTGGTTTGGTCGGTTTGCCGAGTAGATCAGTTTGATGGGGAGTTCTAGGAGTAGAAAATCCAGAAATGAAGTATCAGCATCATCAAAATCAACAGGGAGTAGATACAGAGGAGCTTATAAAGGAAAATGCATTCCAGTCAGAACACAACAGTAATCCTCTTGTGGGGAAAGAGCAATATACAAGATGAACTAAGGAAAGCATGTAGTCAATGTTGATGGAATTTTTTTTAATGTAAGTTGAATATGGTAATTTAGGAGATTATCTGGCCTTCAGTTTAAGAGATTGTTATCTCATTCTCAGCTTGCTGGTATTGGGTTTCAGTTTCTGTGGTTTTGTGGGTTTTTTGCTTTTTTTTTATTTTTTCAATTTAGTAGTGAATGTCATTCTTATACATATTATTAAGCTAAATGAATTCTGTTGCTCACTTCTGACTTGAGTAGTCTTGTTTAATAAATACATTGAGTGAATCCTAATGGGTTTATGCTCAGAATAATGTTTTATGGTTGCAGGGAATGGAGCAAGATGTCTGGAGAATAATAAGAGCACTCAATGAATGCCTTGCTGCTCTACCTCAGCAGCAGCTTCAAAGAGTCAGTCGCATTGGTATTACAGGACAAATGCATGGGATTGTATTTTGGAAAAGTGATAAAGGTAACATTAATTCTTTGCCATTCCTGTTTGGAGTATTATGATACAGAAAACATGATTTTAACTCTGATATGAATTTAACTCTGAAACTATCTGTAGGAAACTGCTGTGTGTTCATTTTGGTCTTCTGTAAAACAAAATTAACATAAAATCTGTGGAAATGTTTTTAAATTATTGGAATTTCAGTTAAAGATATTGTTTACACAGATTTGTTAAAGCATTTATCCTAGCGAGATCACTGCAGGGTCAGCACAATTATTAATATGAAAGAGGAATAACATATCTGTGGCTTGTCCAATATGTCCATCATATGCTATATGCTGCCAGTTGAAAGACCTTGTGCATTATACGAGTGATCTGAGGTGGATCTTACTCATCTCATAAAACATTTAACTAGCTGTTAAGTCCAGTACCTCAATATCTTCTAATGATTCCGTAGGAGTCGCAGTGGCAGTTTTGTATATGCTTTGAAAAATAAGACGTGTTTGATTTTTACGTTACAGTGTGCATAGCAGTAGCTACCCAACAGCTATTTTGAAATGTTGTTTGAAAGTAAAGCAGGAGAAATCTGCATTTCAGTAAATGGTGTTTTCAGTCTTTTTTTGTTTGCTTGTTTCAGAACTGAAGTCTAAGGCTTTCAGAATGTGGTTCCATGTCTTCCTTCTCGTTACCTTATGGTGTGCACATCTGAGCAATTATGCAAGCCTCATAATTATAGAAGTTAGGCAGATTAAGCAAAAATGTACTGTAAACCACAGAATAGGTTTCCCAAATGTGCTAGTCACTGCCTGTCAAAAGTTGTCAGGGTCTTAATTGCTTTAACAGACACTGTGCTATTCATTACTGGCTGTAAGGAAAGAAAGACAAAGGCTGATGGACCAAAGGAGCTGTTGCTGGCTTTCCAGCTGTCCCAAGGGCTGCATACCAAAGTCTCATGGGTTCATGGCAGACATAGATTCTTATGTCATATTGGTTAATATTTTATTTCGTAAAGCCACAGTCCACTTTAATTTCTGTCAAGTGAAAGAAGGTGTTTGCTCTCATTTGTTTTGAGTAGACTAAGTGGATCCACGCACTTTGGGACACAAATTACATTTTTAATAGCATCCTTTAGGGTTAGATTTATGGTTAATAATTTTTCTTAGCATCCATTTAAAACTAGAAAATAAACCAATTGGAAATTGAGTTCAAACAGATTTGATAGAACAGGGAATTAAGGGAACAAGAAAAAGAATGTGTTTGCTTTGCATTTTAGTAGTTTCCAGCTTTCATGGCTGCATTTTACTGAGTGAGTGTAGCTGTACGCAGCCCAAGAAAGACTCTTTTAGCCATATTTGTGCTAGTCAGGTAGCTGGTTCTCTTCTCTGACCTGTAGGATAAGTGGCACAGCACGGCTTGAAACCCTGCTCCCACCCCCAGTCAAAACCAGCAGGCTGCCTCAGTTATGGAGACAGTTCATGGCCTGTCGTGTCCCCCATCCCCACACTGTGACCAGGCGTAACCTGGGAGAGCAGTAATTGTCAGAGGCCAAAGCTGTGCTGTAGAGTGTGTGAGCAAATATCAAATGCCAGTGCTTGAGCTTAGCCTCTGCTTACCCTGCTGCTCTGGCAAGTGTGCTGCCTTTGTAGGACTTTCTGTGGTGAGCATGTTGGGGCAGGAAGTAGCACACTGGACTGGAGCAGTAGCAGACAGTGCTGAGAAGGCTCTGAGCAGCTCTAAGAAATTACTATAATTAAGCTGAGGCCTTTATGTGGAAGAATGTGAAAGTTTCATCAAAGGTGTGGTGATCTCTGTTCAAAGGACATTCTGGACTGGTAAAACCAAAACCCGAATTAAACCCTGTTCTACCTTTGGTGAAGTTTTGTTGCATAGCAGAAGGAAGGGATACTCTTTAGTACTTTGCAGTCCATTGCTTAACATACATAGCTCCAGGCTTTTTCTTCCTTTGTCTCAAAAGGTGATGAAACTATATGCTATCCATCATAGGCATTTGGTTACTAATAAATCATTCTCTAGGTCATGATGTGGCAGCTCCCAGTTAAGGTTTGTATATGAGAGCTGTCATTATCAGCTCATTACCTCCCATACCAGAACTGGGAGGTTGTTTGTTTGTTTTGTGAGTAACCTGATATTTAAGTTGCATCATTAATATCTAAGGGTGCAAATTGCTTGCTCCTGTAGGCACTAGAAGTGCTTGTAAAGAATGAAGGCCTTGTATACCAGTCTCTGTTTTAGCAGAGGATGACTGCCATTATGATGTTATCTAGGGCTGAAAACCATGACTAATTAATTTGATTACAGTCACTACAGGCTGTGTTTCTGCTCTTTTTCCAATGTATTTGACAAATCATCAAAAATATCCCGAAATGAGGAGTGCCAGGTGGACTATGCTGCAGGCGGTTGCTGGACTTCTCAGATACTGTGTCTTTCAGGTTGCAGATGGACAGAGAGTGGCCCAGGCCCTACCTTTGAGCCAGAGGAAGTCAGTCATCTGGTTACTTGGCAAGACACCCGCTGCAGTCCTACCTTCCTCTCTTCTCTTCCTCTGCCACAGTCGCATATCAGCTTGGCTACAGGATTTGGATGTCCCACAATCTACTGGTATTTAAAGAAGAGGTACATTGTTTTTCGAAGGCATTTCCTTATTAGACTGTTTGACTGGCAGTTTCTCATCTTAAACTTATGTGACAATTAGTATTCCTGTAGCATGTTAGTGCCACTATAGGCTGAGTGGCTGTGTTTCCCTTTAATCATAGTATTAAATAAGTAGTCAAAGAATATTTAAAATGGCAGTATTCAATATAAACTGTATGCAACTAAGTACAAGAGTCTCTGACCTCATGAAAATATTGCAGATCTCTGTAATAAAAAGAAAAGCTTTTGACCATATAGTAACAAAAGCCTTAAAGAACTGTAGAATCATTCTAGTCTGTCCCGCCACTCAGAGGAGCTCTGCTAATGCAGTTTGAACATTATAATTTTGCCTTGTGCAGACTGTGAAAAATACAAGCATGTCTAAAACAGTAATTGAGTTGCTTTGTCTGCTTGCTGCCAGATGCTAAAACAAATATTTTTTAAATTAATTTCAGTTCCTTCCTTCCTTAGGCACCAAGATCCTTATGAGGTGTTAAAAATGGTCTGCTTTGCTGTGGTGTGTTTGCAGAGGATATAATTTTTCACTTATGACTTGGCATCAGCAATTTTTGTTCTTCAGTTATGTCTGCAGTATGCTGTGTTTTTCAAAGAGCCAAAGTCTTCCTCTGCAATGAGTTCAGGTTCAATAAATGGGGAAAAACTTATTAGATCTTGGTTTCTTCCAGAGTGTGTCCAGCAAATACATGGAGCATGGCATGATCTTGCTTTAGAGGTGTTTAAGTTCAGCTGCTTTGCTTTGTTCCTGTTTTATTTCACCGTTGATACATTTCCATTCATCCAATTTATGGATCCTAGAACAACTGCAGGAATTTACATATTTTTCTCAAATTCTCCAGGATCAACAAAGAGATCAACAAATGACCTCCAGGATCATTTTTTTGTGCAAACAATTACTGTTTTCCTGGTAACTGTTGCAATGGTTTGCTTTTGAACCTGGACAACTCATTCCTTAAAGCCATTGTCTCTCCATCTTCCAACAGTAGGTAATTATTGCTGCTGCTGTAACAGCTTGGAAAGTAAGTGCCACATATAAAACCAAACCAAAACAACAAAGTCCAGGCGTATCACTGAGATGGCTGTCCCATTTTTAGATGGGCCTTTACATGTCTGAAGCTCCTTGTAGCAATGGAAGTAATCTTGTTCCCTCTGCCTTGTTGGTTTTAATGTGTTTTGTTTAAAAGTCCAGGTTTTCTGAAGTCTTATGATGCAGCTGGAACTATCCATGACTACGTGGTTGCCATGTTGTGTGACCTGAGGAAGCCACTCATGTCTGTCCAGAATGCTGCCAGCTGGGGATATTTTAATTCCAGGAATAAAAGCTGGAATACTGACATGTAAGTGCTAAGGACATTGAGTGGGTTTTGTATATTGCTTGTGATGGGCAATGTGAACATCTCTGGGCCCCAAATACGAGAGTGCTACAGATAAAAAGTGATTGAAAGTTACTTCTAATCAATTGTGTGGACTGTACTGAAGAACTATTGAGAGATTGTTCTGTAAGGTGCATATGTTTAAATTATATAAAATCTGGCATGGTATTTTATAAATACCTAAGAGAGCAGGGTTGAGGGGCTCATCAGTGAGGCCTCATATACCAAACTGCTCTCTTCCTTTCTGTGATGGGATGGGGTGGGCGAGTGCATGCTGCAGCCAAGATGTTGTGATGGTAAAAGACAGTTCTGTAGTTCATTCAGCTGAGTTCCTTCATAACTACTAAGACTTGTGATAATACCTGAGAGTTATGGATCTTCAGAAAGTTTTATAGGGAATCAGTTTATTTTTTTACTTATCTATTTTAAGGATTTGCTCTTTCAAGAATTTACTTACATATTTTAATGATTTGCTCTTTCAGGGCTGAGTGCTAAGGCCTTATATAATTCAGAGCTTAGGTTAGGCCAGGACTCCAAGGTGAAAAGCTCTGCTTATGAAGGTATGAAAGAGTGACAGAAACTTGTATTTGGCCTACTGAACTGTTATTAATTTGGTGTTATTGCTGTAGCAATGTAGAGTATCTTATGTGAGGAGTTTGTTGGACTTAACTCTTTATGGTTTGGTTTTGAACCACTAACTGCATGACAGCTTAAAGTTCCTGTGAAGTTGCGCTTTTTTTTTTCTGGTTTTGTGATTGTCCTTTTGCCCTGGAATTGCTTGTCCATATGACACCACTAGGATAAACTTGCTGAACATGTACTGCTCTATAATCTCAGGTAATCAAGATGCATATAAAAGAAAGCTATTTATTCTTCTAGATGATTCTGGTTTACCCAGCTCATTGAACTGGAATGCTGCCCCTGCCCAAGACAAAGCTTTCCAAATAGGTGAAAGCATCCATAAATCCAGCAGGCACAAATGCATGTCTGGGTTCATCTCTGACCTCAAAGAGGCCTTTGTAGTCACGCTATACATTCCCATACTGCTTTCCTGCAATAATATTGTTCTGATTGCAGATTAAAAGAATCTGGCTTTCCCATTCACTTGCTTCCAGAGGTGGGAGACCCTGGCAGTATTGCAGGCAGGACAGTCAGTGCATGGCATGGAATACCCAAAGGAGCAAAAGTAGGAATTGCTCTGGGGGATTTCCAGTGCTCTGTGTATTCCTGTCTGACTGAGAGGACTGACGCAGGTATGATCATTTTGGTATCTTATTTGGTTTTCTTATTGTCCTCTTTCAGGGTAGCCTAGTAAAACACTGATTTATTTTTTGCTTTTATGTTCTAGTTCTTAACATCAGCACCTCGGCTCAGCTGAGTATCTCAATGCCTCCGGATTTCCAGCCTCCAGATATGCCAGATCCTTCCTCAGTTGTTACTTATTTTCCCTACTTCAATGGTGACTACTTGGCTGTGGCAGCATCGCTTAATGGGGGCAATGTGCTAGCAACGTTTGTGGCGATGGTGGCACAGTGGACAGAAGAGCTAGGTAAGCTGTTTCAAGGATAGTGTAAAGTATAGGATAGGTGTATTTTTTATATTTCAAGAATAGCTTACAAAAAAGAAGCTAAGGTAAAGGAACAGGCCCTGAGCTGTTTTTTCATGTTACATAGGGAATGAGGATGTAACTCTTGGGTTATGCTTCCCGGATCTCTGGAATTTCCTGCTGAAGCTTATGAACATGCTGGGACAGTCATGCTTGGACTCCACATTCATATTGCCTCTAGGTTTTGGGTTTTCTTTTGTTTTAAGAACACAAGAGGATTATTTTTTGCAAGTTGATTTTCAAAAGTAAAAGCCAGTGAATTTGAGGACAGCCTTCTAATTATGTATGAATGTAGTCCAGAAGAGTCCCTTGATTAGATCAGTCGCCTTTTGCTTCGTATTTTTCAGCACTCTAATGGATTTTAAGACTTAAACTCATGTAATATCTTCTAAGTGCTTTAAACGTGGTCTTCACAGGGTTTTTTCACAATTTCTTGGGGTTTGCAATACAGAAATAAGCTCTGAAATTATTCTTGCAGTGAGTACTTGAAGTGAACTTTGCATTCATGTGTAACTCAGCCACTGAAGCTGAAATCTGCTGTTAATGTGTTTAAAGGTGTTGCTTTATGTAACTTAGGACAGTATAGGCAAAGACAAATAGCTGTGTTGTCAGGAAAGGCAGTTTCTGTAACCTGAAAAGGATTTTAAGTAATGCAGGTTCTAGATAAAGTTGGATGGGAGAACTGTGGTTCATAAACCTGGAAAAACAATGACTTCTGGGGCACAAAAGAAGATAGACAGTATTTTGCTGAAGGGTGGATTGTCCACTTTAAGTCTCCACATGTAAGATACGCTTGATCTTTTCAGATGAGTAACGTGATATTTCCTGTCTGCAGGACTTCAGATCCAGGAGTCTGCCATCTATACAAAGATAATCAAAGCAGCCTTGGCCCAAACCAACAGCAAACTCTCAATCCACCCAACCATATTTGGAGAGAGACACATTCCTGAGCAGTTGGCATCAGTGAGCAATATTGCTGTCTCTGACCTCTCTCTGGGTCATGTAACCAGAGCTCTGTGCCGTGGCATCATTGAAAACCTCTGTTCCATGTTACCTGTGCAGTGCCTGATAGAGACTGGAGTGAGGAGGATTCTGGGGAGTGGCAGTGCCCTTGCCAGGAATGAGGTGCTGAGGCAAGAGGTGGAAAGGGTTTTTCCATTCCCTGTGGTTTATGGGAAGGATGTTGATGCTGCTATGGGTGCTGCCATGGTGATGTTCCACAGAAAATAAAGTCATTGTTTGGGATGGCCTGAGATGCAGCTTCTTTGTTTTTTTCCAGCTGGGCAGTGTTTCCTTTCTCTCCTTTTACTTCTTTTAACATGTAGTGTCATTACAGTGGAAAAAAAAAAAACCCAACCTGCATTTAATGTCTGCTTCTGGGTGTACACATTTTATTGCTCTGTCATTCCCATTTGTGAAATAAGAAGTAATTACCACATTGAGTTTGACTGAGTGACTAGGAAAGATCTATTGGCTTTCTGCATAAAATGATACTTAATGTGAGGCTCATTTTCCTGGTAGGAAATAGTTTTAGAAAGACTAGGAGAGACGAGTAGCTACAGACTAAGTCTGTAACTAAGACGTGTAGTTACAGACTAAGTCTGTAATGTAGTCTGGTGTTTTCATTAGAGATTTCTTGTTCTTAAGCTGTCTCACAATATACATAGATACAGGCAGCACACTAGATGTCAGCCTTGTTTGAGGAGTTTGGTGGCTGTTGCATGAAAAAATACAGTTTTCTCATATTGTCTGTAAAAGATGGAATACAACGATCAGAGCATTGAGCTTTAATACAGCAGCTTCCAGGCTGGACTCTAATCTCTTTCTAATGTCAAGTATTGCTCATCTGAATTCCGTTTAAATGTCCAAATTTTTATCTCTTGTGCTATGCTCGTAAAATTTTTTTCTCTCGCTATGCTTTATTTTAAAATGAAAACAGGTATACTTTTTTTGTCTGAACCAAGATGGGTGTACACCTTGTTGCTGAAATGAGGTTGGGAAGCAAGTAAGATAGTTTTGTGTTATCTAGATACACTTTCATTACATAGAAGCATGTATTTTGACTGAAATATGGATGTGTATTCCTGCCTTACACATTAGCAACATCAGGAGTGACTCACTTTTGTAGTGAGAATGATGTTCTGAAATCTAAATTGCAGAGATGGATTAATTTCCATCTCCCTCCACCCTCTGTTCATGCATCTGTTTCATGCTGTGTTTAGGGAACTATCAGCATACATAGGAATTACAAAGAAAGTGTAGGCTAGATTAATGGTTTTACAGAAAGTCTGTATTACTTATATGTTGTTTTCCTTTTTATGTTGTTATAAAGTATTTTTGTATCAGCAGATGTGCTTTCAATTTTTTTGAATAACTGGAAAGAGCTGATAATACTATTTGCGCATGCTGTTAACTTTTGTTTCCAGAAGCTGGTAAAATTGTGGTCTGGTTTTAGGTTCTATTAGTGAAAGGAAGACCATCTCTGCAGGCCTGCAGGCTGGATTCAGATAGGTCTTTAAGAACTTCAGCACATGTGCTAATATTTTTCCTTTTACAGTGATAGAGAGGGCTCTTAGTTGGTAAGATCACTCTCAAGCACAGAAATTGCACAAAGCCTGTGCAGCAGGTTGGATGCAGGCCCAAGAGAGAAAGTAAGTTCCTTCTTGTTTCTAACTGGCCTATTTTGATAAGCATCCACATCTCCTTATCAGTTTATATCTTTAAACCAGGTTCCTGCTGAGATGGAATATGGTATGTCCCAACAGCTGTTGCAAAAAGTAGTGGAGTGCTGCTGCTAAGAAGCAAATAACACCTTCACAAGAAATACAGGTCAAGGAGGCTGATGAAGGAAGCATCAAAACATAGCAGAAAGCTCCTGAACTGTGTGCATCAGAGCATGGGAAGACTGAGAGTAGCTGATGCCTGGTATGGGAAGAGAGAAAAGAAGCATTTAGTAAAAGGGACCAGGAGGAAGTTAGAGACTGAATAAAGGACATTCTCCACTGATCCTTATAACTTCCTTACCAAGTCTCTGCTTTGGAACAGAGTTTGGTGGAGTTAATGTTGGATGAGATGGCCCTGCTAAGCAAAGCTCGAGGAGCACCAGCTAGCAACCTGCCTTATTGGTAATCTGTACTTATGCATTAATAAATAGGCATTTTATTTTTTCAGAGTGCAATGCCTTAAGGTGTCTTCAGTAGTATAATTAGTTTGCTGTTAAATAGGCAAATACATTATTCTTTTATATATAAATAGATGGCAAGACTAGAAAGATAGTTACCTTTTGCAAAACATAAGCTACATAATTTCATTGAATAATTCCATATTCAAACTTGAAATGTCAGTAGCTGGAAGTTTGGAGGTTGCTTCCAGTCTAACAGCTACAGCCTCAGCTCAGCCTGCTGGAAAGGATATTTCTCTAGACTGGGTTTTGGCAGAAGGTTGTTATACAAACCATATATTTAACAATGTATGACACAGCTTTTCATTTTTCAGAGTATTAGATCCATCCTGGATTAGATATGGATTTTTTTTGTCCTAATGGCATTAATGTTTAGAAGCTGTTACATACATATATGTATTAATTAAAATGTATTAGGAATATGGAATGATAGAATGGCTTTAGGACTTTCTGTCTTCCTCAGCTCTGTCCAGAATCAGCTTATCATTAAAATACTTGGTGGGGCTTTACACCCAAGAAAGGTTTCCAGAAGGATGACTGATCTCAGATAAGAGCTGTGGCGTGTGTTACACTGTTTGGTAAATTGAATTGAAACTGTGACCCACAGAGACAATTGCTGTCCGGTGGTTTGGGATTTTTTTGCAAGCTTGAGTATTTATGAAGAGGAAATCTGAAGAAGAATATCCATTACAAAATGCAATTAAAGGGGAGGGAAAAACAACAGCAACTTACTGCAATTCTTGTAAAGAGCTTTGCTAAACTCTTGGGAATAAAAGCTGCTGACGTTTCTGGTTACAGAATTGTTCTTATTACTCTACTCTCTGTTCTAGTGAACTTCCCTTGATTCTAAAAATCATCAGACGCATAGAACACTTTTGCAGACAAATGGAGAAGCAAACTCTCAGGGCTTTTCAGTCCAGGCACCTTGGAAGAGGAATATCCAGCACCAAATTTCTGTAGATCAGAGGGTGCTTATACAGACTATTGACTGGACTATTTTTCAGAAGACAGGATTTTGTGCAGTATTTGTAAGCTCTGCATGTATATTTGAATAGTACAGCTTTAGCTGTTTGTAAAGTCTCTTTATTATTTATTGTAAGTTCTGATGTGGTTAGACACTCTGTCATAAATATTTCCTTGTCTCATTTATTGTATCGAACTTCAGTGCACCCAGGAATCAAAGAGTTCAGGTAGGTTGTGAATTTTTTAGGCTATATAATTATTATAATTTTGGGGTTTTAAGATTCCTTCCACAGAATTGTGAAGTTGCAAATTGATACTCCTGAGGAACTGCAGCTTTGTCTTTATTATCAAAGATATTAATGACAGGGTTGAGAAATTAAAGCACACATCATGACTAACCTAGGCTTGAGCAAATTGCCAGGGGGACAAGATTGAATCTCTTCTGTGGATTTTAATACTGCACCTATTCAGTGGGAAACAAGGGATTTAATTTTCCATAGCCATCTCACTGATGGTTTTGGCTCAATCCATATTAATTTAAATAAGACAAATAATTAAAACTGTACATGGCTGTATTCCCAGTGTATTTTTTATAAAACTATAACTTTTTCCCTGTAGTAATTGTTCTTCTCTATTTTTAGTATCATATTCCGAATGGAAATATTTTTCTATGTATGATTTCTTATTTATAGAACAATTAAGCTAGTAAGATACTATGTTTATTCTTTCAGAGTGATTCTAAGGACACAAAGAACTTGAAAGGTGAGCACAGAGGACATAGTATTTCATCTGTACTACACTGTGGTGCTTCCAGTAACCCTAAATGTGCAAGTTTGCAAATTCATGTTTTCTTTACGTGTGTATTGTACAAAATTATAGAAAACGCAAATGCCTGGCAAAAGTTTCTTTCCTATCCTGCTTGCACAGAAAAATGTAAGTGACCCTTAATGTAAATACTAATTAGTCTTATGAAAGTGAAAATTCAGCTTTAATGTATAGTATAGTGTAGGTTTGCAGACAAGCCCTCAGAATATTTTTGTGACAAGAAACCTTGATGCGTGTTTATGATGTTGTTTTCACACTGAATATACAGGTAAGATTAGTGACTACTATAATTTGGTTTATAATTGAAGGCTTCTTAAAGATTTTTGTAACATTCCTGTGCTCAAAGCTGTAAGATTTCCAAGCAACCTAGGAGTTCAGGGTATGTTTTTAAGGCTGATCAGAGCTCTCTAAAAGCAGTTCAGATATGATGCATTCCTGTCTCCACTGTTGGAGTTCCAGAATATTTTGCATTCAGTGGCATAAAGACCAACATCTGTCTAATTAAAACAGTTTGGTAAGAAAGCAGGAAAAGCCTGCTTTACTTTCAGTATAGTATATTTGTTAACTTGTGTCTAATTCTTTGTGGTTGTAAATCAGACAAGATCAGACGTGTGGTTTTGCAGTCATCTCTTATCTGTGGTAACCTTTCCCTTTCTATCTCATGTTTGAGTTGACACCCATCTCAAGAATCACACGCTCCAATTTTCATTGGGCACTGCTGTAATTCTGGTGAAGCCATTAAGTGATAATTTTCCAATATGCAGGAAGCCCCCAGTGCTCAGCGTCCCTGAGCTGCTGTTATGGCACACCTGGCATTTTTCACATGCCTGATAAAATCCTGAGAACATATTGTGGCACAAACCAGAAAGTAGAGAAGAAAAACAAAGATTGTTCAGTCTTTAACAATGATTGGGGGGGGATGAGGCACTAATTTTAAACAGAAGTAGTCAAGTCTGCGGTGGGGTTGCTGGCAAGATCTGGGGCACTCTGACTTGCTTTCTCCATTCTGAAATAGGTAAGGGCAGTGGAGACAGTAACAAACAGCATGGAGATAATGACCTACTGAGCTGTTTCACCTCTCTAGTGAATGTGTCCGTCTGTCTGACTTCTAAGACGAGAGTAACCAATCCATTCCCTACTGTTTCTGGAAAGTACTTCTAGCAAAAGGGGGACTCATAGCCCTGTGAAGTGCTGACTTGAGGTGTTTGTGTCATTCCCCACAGGCTGCTTGCTCATCATGTCTTCTGTTCTTGGGAAGATGAAGAAACTTGGCAGTTCTGACATGGAGGAATCTGAAGCGACAGATGAACACACAGATGGGGAGGACTCCACGCTGGAAACTCCTGACAGCCTCCAGAGTACACTCAGCACCAAGGTCCAGCCACCCAAAAGCAACATCTTTGCAAGACGCGGGAGGTTTGTGATGGGGGATAGTGATAAGGACATGGCTCCCATGGACTCCTTGTACCAGATGGATCACCTGTTGGCACCTTCTGTCATCAAATTTCATGCCAATTTGGAAAGGGGGAAACTTCACAAGTAAGTTTGCCTTGCAAAATTTGGTTGTGATGTGTGGTTTGACAGCTGCAGACTTTCTTAGAGCAGCATTTGTTCTCTCCATGGATGTGCTGATTTTTCAGTTTCACTGTTTTCTATGCCAAAATAAGGAGTGTTTCATCTGAAAGTGACAATAGCTGTTGTCTCTTGACATCTCTAAAAATGTATTCCATGGATATTTTCCCCAAATCTAGCAGTAGACCTTAATTCTGTTTAGTGAATGGACATTGTTCAGAATGATAATGTGGGCTTGCCTGGCTTCCAGCCTGCAGTTAGGCTGTTGTACTTCAATACCTCTGTTAAGCCTTGTTCTCGGCTTTCAGCAACAGATATGTAAATTTATCAGGACAGTTGTTTGCAGACTTTGTTGACCTCACAGACGTTGCAGATCCATCTCTAGTGCTTATAATTTTACACAAGCAAATGAAAAATTTTATTCTGGTAGTTTATAAAAAGTATGCTAAATATCTGACTTCAAGTAACTGAAATACCCCCATATTAGGCTCCTATCTACAGATTCCATCACAGGCTGCTCAGAAAAGGCTTTTAAATTTTATGACCGCAGAAGGATCTTTGATGCTGTAGCTCAAGGCAACACAAGGGACCTGGATGATCTGCTACTCTACCTTAATAGAACCTTGAAGCATCTCACAGATGATGAGTTCAAAGGTACCCTTTAATTTTACATACCTTAAGTTGCCCTCTTTTTCTTCTAGCAGTGCTCCTGAGATTGAAATAAAAAAACATAATTGTGTTCAGTGTCTGCAGGAGGTCCTCTAATAACCAGCGCTTCCTTATTGATTGGGCAATATATTGATGGTAAGGTTACAGGAGAATTCAGAAAAGTTGCAATTTTCTGTCAAACCTCGTATGAGCTCTTGAAAAGAAGTTCATTAATTCCTGCATGCCCAGGAGTAGGTAGGAGGCCTGCAATCACTTCTGTATAGCTTCAATTTTTTTGTGCTATAGAGCCAGAAACTGGGAAAACCTGCTTACTGAAAGCCATGCTGAATCTACATGATGGGAAAAATGACACTATTCCGTTGCTGCTGGATATTGCAAAGAAAACTGGAACTCTGAAAGAGTTTGTTAACGCAGAGTATACAGACAATTACTACAAGGGTAAGAGAAATGACTGCTGCAGTGAATACTCTTGGTGCTAAGTCTGAAGATAGGGTTAGGCAGGGCTTTCAAACAGCCTTCTGCATGAGGCCTTATGCCTGAGGATGCAACACCCAAAGTTCCAGTGTATGATTAAGAGCCAGTGCATTCATTCTAGGGCAGTGTTTTGTGAGGTGCAATATTCTGCCATTTTTATATACAGGGATTTAATAGCAAGCTCAGGGGACTTGCGTTTGCTCTCTGTGCCATCATTTTTTGTTCAATTACAGAGCTTTTTATTCTGCAAAGCTCTCAGTTCTACCATTTTACATGGAACTGAACAAGTTGTCGTGCCTGAAAGCTCTCTGTCTGTATTGAATGTTGACGATTTCGTCTAATGCATGTCTCTCTAGGCCAGACTGCACTTCACATCGCCATTGAGAGAAGGAACATGTACCTGGTGAAGCTCTTGGTCCAGAATGGAGCAGATGTTCATGCAAGAGCCTGTGGGGAGTTCTTCAGGAAAATCAAAGGGAAACCTGGCTTTTATTTTGGTAGGGGTGAGCACAGTATGGGCTTAATGCTAGGATAACTCAGTCAATAATCCCAAATGCAAGCTGTTAAGTAATCTTGTTTATGTGCGACTGGAGACTCAAAAGTACCAGATGGGCTGCTTCACCATTTAGTCCAAATATTGGCCTCTCAAAGGCTGAGTTTATAAGAAAGCACAGTTGGTAGCTGGTGGTGTTCAGTGTGAGCTTGGTGTCTGCATCCCTTTGTTTTCTGAGCACTGTATCCTTTGAAAGGTTGTAACCTTCTGTCAGCTGTCCTTCCAGTGCTTTTTTAAGGAGCCATGTTTCTGTGATGCAGTTAAACCAGAGCAGATGTGATTTTTAACAACTGTCACAAAACTTGGTGATAGTTGTTATACAGGGAAATTGACTTCACAGTGAAAGATGAAAACAACGTGATCTTTCTGTTTATGTATGTGTAATAATGGGCTTTCTGATAACTCATTCCCATTGCTTGCCCATAGGGGAGCTGCCTCTCTCCCTGGCTGCCTGCACCAACCAGCTTTGCATTGTGAAATTCCTCCTTGAGAACCCCTATCAGGCTGCCAACATCGCTGCTGAGGACTCCATGGGCAACATGGTCCTTCACACACTGGTGGAGATTGCAGATAATACCAAGGATAATACCAAGTTTGTTACCAAGATGTACAATAACATATTGATCCTTGGTGCCAAAATTAATCCAATCCTGAAGCTAGAAGAACTCACTAACAAGAAAGGGCTGACTCCTTTAACTCTGGCAGCCAAAACAGGGAAGATAGGGGTAGGTGAGCAAACGTTTCTCATTAACTGTCTCATTACTATACCAAGTTATGCAGAGTACATGCAAAATAGTTATGTAGGACAGATTTTACCACTGCTTATTGTTAGGGCCTATTAGTTATGAGGAACCAGTGCTGCAGTTTAACATGCAAAGCTGTATAGTTTTCAACCACCAAACTTAAAGGCTACAAAGTGTGTGTGTCTGTGCCCAGCTTGCATTACTTATACACCACTGGTATGCAGGCAGCCCAAGTGGAAACAGAAAGTGTGTCTCTGCTATCATCTGAACCACTAAAGGCCCTGTACTTTTGACTGGCTGATATAACTCATTTTTTGGCAGTCCCCATTCCAAATGGCTGCATGCTCAGAGATGTGTAACATACATCTCTGCTTTTCTCTTGCAGTTTTGAAACCAGTCATGGCAAGTTGTAAGTGGTATTTGTATTGCTTGTCTCCCAGCGTCCAGTCAAAAAATTAATCGCATTTGCCTTCAGACTTTGATCTCTGAAGTGTTCCAGTAGTTTGACTTCAATTAATCTAGGGAGAAATTAGCCATTCTGTCTTGTGGAGATACCAAGGAGCTAGAAGTCCATTAGCACTGAAATGTTGGTTGTATTGTTCTTTTGCAATTAGATTTTCGCTTACATCCTCAGACGAGAGATCAAAGATCCTGAGTGCAGACATTTGTCTAGGAAGTTCACTGAATGGGCTTATGGACCTGTCCACTCATCCCTTTATGACCTGTCCTGTATAGACACATGTGAAAAAAATTCAGTGCTTGAGATTATTGCCTACAGCAGTGAAACCCCAGTGAGTATGCACCTCCTTGGCATTTTAGTCACTGTTGGGGAAGAGCTCCAGCTCTTTTGCCTTAGTTCTGTAAAACAGCAATCTCCCTTCCTGAGTTTGAGTACTAGAGGGAACATTTGCTGAAGATGAATATCGTTGTTTCCAGAGCCTACTATATATTGATCCTGTAAAGATTCTTCTCTTTTTCCTTACACTCAGAACCGTCATGAGATGCTGCTGGTGGAACCCCTTAATAGGCTGCTTCAAGACAAGTGGGACCGGTTTGTCAAACACTTGTTTTACTTCAACTTCTTTGTCTATACCCTGCACATTATCATCCTCACTGCAGCAGCCTACTACAGACCTGTAGAGAAGAAAGAGAAGGTATGTTACTCTTGACATATATTAGGGAACCATCCAGTGCATGATATCCCAGATCTGCCTCCCGTTTGAATGTATGCTGTTAACATCAGGATTTTCCTCTTTCCTGAGGACAGGGGGAGGTTTTGACCCTGCTGGCTCCAAGTCTTGCCCCCTTGCTGCAACCCATTCAGAAAATTAATGTGTTCCCTCAGAAATGCAGTTGCTTTCAGCTGCTGGCAAGGCCAGGTCTTTCCTATCTCCAGTTCTGCTGAGCATATCTATCTTTCTGTCTTATACAGCCTCCCTTCACATTTGGTCACAGCACTGGGGAATATTTTCGAGTGACTGGAGAGATCCTGAGTGTATTGGGAGGTCTCTATTTTTTTCTCAGAGGGGTAAGATATTTGAAACTTTCCCTTCTGCTGTTTGGGTTGGTGTAGGAGAGAATCAGACATGCCTTTCCTATTCATTAGCATTGGCTGCTACAATGATCCTTGTAGTTGAGAGCTACAAATCTTTTTTTCTTGGCCTGATTAGGAGTTCTTCAGTTACTAATGAGCTATGGTACAGTTTCATTTATTGTATAAAAAAAACTATCTTTAGAAGCCAGTGAACATCTCAATAATTAGGCTAGTCAAGGCTTAAAAAGGGGATGTTGCAAATAGCCAGGTGTCGTGGTTTAAACCCAGTTCCTACTCCCCCCTTTCCTTCTTCTCCCCCCTGCCCCGCTCCTGAGA
>JBCJKH010030271.1:2116-16452 GCA_039877255.1 Loriculus beryllinus | reverse complement strand
GTTGTATTCTCTTCCCTTGTTATTTCCCTTATCATTATTATTATTGGTGGTAGCAGTAGTGATTTGTGTTATACCTTTGTTACTGGACTGTTCTTATCTCAACCCATGGGAGTTACATTCTTTCGATTCTCCTTCCCATCCCTCCCAGAGCAAGGGGAGGAAGGGGGGGGAGGGGGGGGGAGAATGAGCGAACAGCTGCGTGGTTCTAGGTTGATGTCTGTGCTTAAACCACAACATTCTAGTTCAATAAAGATGACAGAGTCTGACCTTTACTTGGCCAAATTTAAAGTCAAAATTGTATTAGGTCCTGAAACAAAAGAGAAAGTTCTGCAGAGCATGCCAAGGGGGTTTAAAATACATCATCATGTGGCATCATGTTTTTTGTTTGTTCTTATCTCACAACTGAAGCATGCCAGAAAGGCCAACATTCATTGTCATCCCTGCTTCCCCCCAGTAACAACCAGGTAAGCAACAAGATGTGAGGAATAAGAAATGGGGAAACAGGAAACCAGCAGAGCTGGATGAGAGCAGAGGGAGACTACAGTATGTCTGCAAGGAACCATATCCTTCCCATGCAGTGAGGAGCTGCCCTTGTGATTGTGCCATACATGGGCTGACCAGACTGCCTGCCAGAAAATGTCACCCTTGTGTGCCTTTCAGAGGTCTCCATGAGAGCAGTGATCTAGGTCTGTACAAGGTGAGGAAAAAGCAGGATGTTTTTCTGTGGAGAAGGTCTTACAATAGCTTAATTGGAAAGCTTTTTACCTTATCAGATAAAGTTGGACATAGCACTGCATTTCATGCTGTGATTTGGGCTGTGGAGTGCAGTGGAAATGAGAACTATCCTGTGGTGTGATGGGTGAGATTTAGTTGTCTAGACAGGGTTGCAGTCAGTGTTATTTATGGGCAAGGGGGAACACAAAATATATAGTGGAGTCATGAACTAGTTTTATCAGGCTGGTTATCTGAATTACCCAACATGCTAGCAAATGCAGTTAAAGTTATTACATAATCTTTTCATTTTATTAGCTGCCCTTTTTTTGGTGTTACTCTCACATTTCCAATGTCCCTCCATGTCTTAAAGGCTGACACTTCAAGTCTTCCGTATGCAAAATGTGGGGTAAACTGATAAGTCATTAGCTCATTCTCTGTGAGGAGGAGCATGATGCTGAGGGCTTCTTCCTCTTCAGTTTTTGGGTCCACTTGGGTTTCATTCATGTGTTTCCATATCACAGCATGCTTCCTTCTCCCAACCTGCCAGCTGAACTCCCCCACCCCAATAGGGCTATAGTTTGTCTGGCAGTGATTTAGGGCATGAGGGGGTGACACCCTTCCCATAGGGGCTATCCCCAGAGCTGAAGCTGGAGCATGGGAGGCAGCAGTCACTTGAGTTTGGCATAGCTGCTATGACAAAGCAAATCCAGTTCAGTCTAGGATGAGCTCAGACTAATCATTAGACCCTGCAGTCAGGTCAATATAGAGCCTGTGTCCTTCTACTGTTAATGGCACAAATCACGTTTACTGGAGCACAATAGGTGTCAAGTGCAATTGTAATTTCCCTTCTGAATCTGAAATACAGACATGGTCGTAAATATGATATGGGACCTCTGGGAAAGCTAAGCACTTCTGGAAAAGTGGCAGGAAGCCTTGTGGAATATATTGCCTGAACTGCTACTTGAAAATTCTATGCAGGTGAGTGAATCCCACCCATAAAAGTATAGCTAGTAGCAAAAGACCAGGAAACAAAAATAAGCAGAAGGCAGTATGTGCTGAAAATGGGAAGAAAGAAGCCTTTTGTCAGCAAGTATAATAAGTCCTAAATAAAGCTTAAAAAAGTAGAGTGCTCAAAAATTATATATATAATGGAGTGTTCAGGATTGGAGATGCAGTTTTAGGCAGATAAGTATTTGAACAGAACCTTCAGCTTATTCCTTGAAGGTGGGAAAGTAGTTTCCTTTTAATAGAAGTGTTTTAAACGGACGGGAGAAGATGCTGAAATGTGATGGGTTAAGGTGGATAATGCATTATTTTGACTGCTGAATTTTACAAATACAGTTTATGACTGAGCGCTGCCTAGCACCATCTTTATGCTAATACTCATCCTATCCATTTGGGGTAGGGGAGTGGAAAGGTCTATAGTAATCAATTTCTTAGATTACATCAGGAAATGGAGATTAACTTTTCACAGCAGCAATGGTAGCATAACACAGTCTGAGTATCTGTAAGATGACAGACAATGTAAGGCAGACATAAGTTTTTCCTTCTCATGCAGCAGGTATGCTTGCCCCAAAGAATATCCTGAGCTAAGGAAAAGAAAGATGTAAAGTCATGGGGAGAAAGAAAGTTACATTTTTCATTCAGTTGCACTTAGAAAGTGTGAATACTGACTTCTGTAAATACTCTTGTTTTATCCGTTATGTGTATTTTAGTTTTCTGCTTTTTATCAACAGCTGAAGTGGCTGTGAATGTTTTGTGAAAGGCATGTCTTAGTGACAAAGTGTAGAGATTTTTTTGTTTGTATACATGATCTTAAAATCACACAGTATAAGAAGAAAATTAACGTTCTGGTTAATGTGAGGAGCTCTTATTGAAAAATCAGGTTTTGTTTCATACCCAATGACATCTATACAGTCTTTCCCTGAAGTTGGTATGTAGTACTGTTCTAGATTATTCTTCTACAGTCATATTGAATAAAGCAATAAATACATGTTAAAAATAGAACAGTAAGTACTATGTTTGCACTTGTGAATCTATCACTCAAACTATGTTTAATTCTTCACAACTTCTCTCTTTTTTCACTATTTTCTTTTATTGTGTCAAAATTGTTTTCAGATCTCCAAGAATTATTATAGCTTTGTCTAGCCTTTCAAAGAGTTGCTCTGACTTTTTCTGTGGGAATGCTGGTTTTAAGTGTTTTAACTATATTGATGGCAGTCAAATATGTCCCTTGATAAATAAACTGACTTGACAGTGTTCTTTACTACTGTTAAATGGAGCTATATGATTTCCGAAGATGTCTGCTGCACAGAAATTGCTGTGGATGCCTATAATCTGGACAGATTGTAATGTTGTCTGATTGTGCTTTTGGGGAGTCTGATCACACTTTTGGGGAATCTAAGGTAACAGGTTTGATTTAAAATTAGTTGTTCCTAGCCATTAAAGGCATTTTTTATATATCAGAGTTTCTCTTGCTATGGTTGTTCACCAGCCTCTTCCCCTGACCACTGCCATGGGAAAACTTTCAGTGTTTCTTTCTTCAGCCAAAGACACAGTAGCAGTGACTAGCCATGAACAAGTAACATTTTTTCCAGGTGATGCTATTGTTTCACTTTTGTAGGTCAGTCTGGGATCCATAATATGTATTTTAGTTTTCTGCCTTTTATCAACCCAGTCTGGGATCAGGGGGATTGTTTTTTACCCAGCAGGGCCTGTAGGTTGAGAGTGCAGTGGAGATACGAGACAAAGATGGGGGAAAAAGGTTCAAGTAAATTTTAAGTCTGGTTGCCTCTCTCAGCATGCCACATGAAAACTTTGGGACTAGGGACATGCTTTATATGCAAAACCAAGAATTTACTGTAGTCTTGTCAAGAAAGTATTAACAGTCCAGTTACAAAAGTACTAAGACTTACCATGCAAGTTATCCAATTGTTGCAGTTCAATCACAGTAATAATAGTTAAATAGTTATTAAACTCCTAACTGACAAACAGACTTTATACTTGCAATGGTTTAATTCAGGGGAAATGTAAAAGAGATGAAAATGGTAAGTTGTCATCTCGAATCCTTTGCCAAGGGAATGCAGTGGAGGGCTTCTTCTTTCTCATACTTGAGGGGCTTACACTAAGGGGTATTTTAAAGCATTTTCTAACATGTACTACACCTTCCTGCTTTTGCATTTCTGTGTTACATCTGCATTTGTTACGTAAGGTTTGTTTTATTTATGTCGGAAGCTTGCATTTTGTTACCCTAAAGCCAGTTTCACCCAGCTCCAAATGTATCATCTTTTCAATGATCAGTAGTCAGTGATGATTCATCTATAGCCTTGATCTGTCGTCCCCTGTTTATATTTTTCAAAGCCTCTACTGTTATCCAGTGTTTTTATTCCACAACATGCATAATTTATTCTGTGCACAATAAACTTTGTCACTAGAATAGTACTTTTTATCATGATCTGTTAGTTACAGAGCTATATCAGAATTATTATAACAAGAAACATAGCACCACACAATTGTACAAAGATAAGCAAAACTCAGACAAATTAGATAACAGTCCGCTAGAGCTAAAAAGCTTAAACAAAGCTCCAGGCAAGCGTAAGACAAGTCCAGACAAATCACGCCTGATAAGCCCAGTGGTCTTGCAGTGTTAGAAAAACCTTGCATTTTTTTCCTTCAGCAATGCCGTATCTGCTGAGCTAAAGGAATACAGATGTGAGACACAGGATAAACTGTGATGTTGTTTGTAAAACTGAGAATATATTCTCGAATTTATTACAGCTCACTTGGTTTTGAACCATTCAAAATCAGGATGACTAGCACTGAAAATCAGCAAGATAGCCACTGTGAAATCATCCCTGGGGTTTCTAACAAGAAGCTAAGGGGGTAGGGAGGTTGGTCCTGGCAGTAAATAGCAGCCTGCTAATGAAGAGTTCATGATTCTATATTATAACTGTGTTATCAGAGTTGGGAAGTACAGAGGTCTTAAAGAGTACTTACAAAACAAGACTAACTGAAGTACAGAATGTTTTATATCAGAAAGATTATTTCTCTAGGTAACATTTCTCCTGTTCTCCTTTAGCTTCAGCATTTTGTGAGCTCTTCACTTGTTTTATAAGCTAATATACACAAAGGAATTTAGGTCAAGCACTTAGTGTGAAGGAGCATGAAATACTGGCAGTGATCTCTCACATTAGATTCTGGAGTGGTTCACAAAAGAAAAGTAAAGGAACAGTATGACAAAAAAACAAATGGCAAAAAAAACGAACCCACCACACAACTAAGTGCCTTAGCTGTAGGTACAATTCAAGAACCAACCTTTTCTGGTGCTGACAAAAATCAGTTAGAGTGTGAAGTTGTGACACATCAGTGGAAGTAAGTTAGCCTGTAGTCCTATTTACATAAGCAGAGTTTGCAGACAGTGACCAAGAAGGCAGCAGCTTAGTCTACTGGCAAGTTTCCAAGGCAGTGAGAAAAGATGCCAACTTCCCAGAGCTCTCTGACTTCATACTTCAAATTCAAACGCAGGAATAGTAAGGGAGAGAAGTGGATCTAGTAGACCCTGAGAAGCAAGCTCAGAGGGTTTTCCCACTTGGTCTCTTTGATATTTATGTATTTATGCATCCATCCAGAAATAAGGCTGCATTCAAATTCCAAAAATGCAAATACACCCCCTGCTAGTCACACAGCACACAACAAGTGCCTTTACAGTCACCCACATAAACTAAACAGCAGTCACAGATAAATGATTATCGTGATCGTCTAATCCTGTTCTTTCTCTCAGACTGGTGGTGTTGATTTTCACTAGCAGAACTTGCACAGAATCTCTACATCTTTATCCACAGATCAGTCTATATTCATGGATTCCTCAAATATTAGTGTGAACCTAAAGTCCAATATCCATAGTCACACCATAGGCCCCTTACCCTGAGTTGCAAGCTCAGACCTTGGGTGTTTCGGGATGCTGGTCTTCTCGTTTGCTAGTCCAGCTTTAAATTCACTGGCTACTTATGTCCACACACACAAGAGAGCAATGGTTACAGAGAAAATAGTTAGCAAAGGAATTTAATAAGAGGATAGCACAGACCATGGGGATTGAGTGGAGAGACTGGCCAGAGAAGCATATTGATAAGAAACTTGTTTGCACATGACTACTTTCTATTGCTATTCCCATCTCACGCATGATAATGTTGTTTCCTTTCTTGTTGTTACGAAGTTCTGGTTGAACCTCTCCACTGTTCTACTTGATTAGTTCCTTCAATGTCGCATCAGTTAGTGACCTCAAAGGTCTTGTGTTTGTTACAATCTCAGTTATCTATTTCTCCTTAAGGTTTGTGTCGTTCTGTTTCATTTGCTGCTTTTCTTAAGTTTTCTCCTTTTTCCTTATGATAAATAGCTGTGAAACAGATATACTTACAAACCAGCTGTCCTTACATTCCAGACATCTTTTAGGAAATGTGTGACTAATCCAAGGTTGGATTTAGCTTTGAGATGTGTTCTGTCTCAGAAATCCTCCTGCGTCTAGAGCAACATCTTTGGTAGCTTAAATACAACAAAAAAAATCAACTTCAAAGAGTACATTTTATTTCAGTGAGAATTTTATTATCCAGTATATACTCCTGTAGATTTCTCCCTCAGGATAGCTTTCAGCTTGGAACAGTAAGTGCTTTGCATGTTCTTTAGTAAACATAAATCCCTGACTGCAGTCACTTTTCCATAATTTATGACTTTCAAAATAAAATGCTTCTCATGAACAGTATTTGATTCTGGCTATCTATAAGCAGGAAATAATTTTAAGAGTAATGAGAAACTTTAGAGAACAAACAAATAAATATGTTTTTTAGCTAAAAGATCAAATAAATCTTACTACAGACCCAGTAATTTAATATGAGTAAGGAGACTCTTCTTGCTTAAATCTGTTTAGCAAAAATTAGATATCTGTGTAAAAAAATTGCATGAGTTCTGCTGTTAGTGAATAGAGCAACAGGCACCCTCAAATTACAAATTATCCCTTCCTGAAATAAGCAATTGAATCACTTTCTGGAGATCACAAGGTAAGATGGATAGATATGTAATCTATTAATTTCTCTCTGTATGTACCAGCCTTCCCCCTCTGAAAATGAGGAAATCTTAGATGACTGGGGATGGAGAGCACTACAAATAAAGATAGCTTTACTTCATTTTTTGTCTTGGCTGGAATAGGCTAAAGACCATTTTTGGCTAATTTTATCATGATGTGGTGGCTATTGAAGGACAAAGAGATCACTAAGACATTAAAAAGCAGTATCTGTAAATCAAGCTATATAAAATCTACTAATTCAAAACTTCCATTTTCATATGCATGGTTCTCAAAACAGTCACATAAGAACAAAAATGATTTAAACCAAGGGAACTGGACCAAACGAAGAATAAGAAAGTGGTTTCTGATATTAATCTGTTTTGTTATATCCAGAATTGTGAATGAGTACAGGATAGCACAGACATATGTCAAGACTGATATGAGTCTTCACATCAGACGAGGACCCGTCTTAACGTATTTATGCACAAGAGCTATTAGTTTCTTACCTTTTTGGTCAAGGAGACTTATGTTTGAGCAGGGATTGACCAGCTAATGGTAGCTTTTATGTATGTGAAATTTGAGTGCAAATTTGGATTATTTTAGCAAAGGGCTGAATGGTGCATTTTCATCAGTCAAGCAAGGACACACAAACACACACAGACACGCGTGCCAGTTCTTCCTTTAATTCTGCCCACACAAGTGGTGTGTGAAGAAATGCATCTAGTTTCCAGTTGGGTAAATTAGTAAAATAAAGAAAGGAGCATGTTAACTTTAGCAGATTTTCATCAAGGCTTAGCCATTCTGGTTATTTTACTGTATTCATTCTTGCCTGATCTTCCACAGATTAACCTTTCTTACAACTCAGTCACACCCCACCAACTGTGATTTAGCAAGTATGCAATTTATCACTTAATAAGAATGTCTACGTTAACCACAGTGGGAGATTTTACTGGCAGTAAAATCTGCTTTTTCTCTTAGGGAAAATAAAGACTGTATCCAAGTGGACTGAGAAAGTTTAAGGTCTCTTATAACGAGAATGACCTTAGAAAGAATGGAACTTTTTATAAGCAAATGTTTAGTATGCGTTGTGGTAGTCCGGAGACATTCTGTGAGAATAAAGAAAGACCCTTATTGTCCAGGTACTTTTTTAAATAAAAATGTAGATTATGTCCTCAGTAGTTTTTTGTGTCCTGTGTAGCAAAAAAATAGTTTTATCTAGCCCACATTGCACTTACAATATTATAGTCAGGAGTAAAGCTCTAAATATGGTCTTTACTATCCTGCCATTGCATTGTCTTTTTTTTTTCCTTTTTTCTTCTTTTTTTCTGTTTCCTTTTCTCTTTTTTCTTATTTCTTTTTTCCTTTAATATAAAGATAATAATTTCTCTGTTTTGTTAACTATTTTTCAAACACAGAAGAAAGCTGAAAAGTTGCAGAGCTTTCCAGATCCAATCTTGTCTAAACTACCTGAATCTGTTTTGGGCTGTTACACGCAATATTCCTCCTCTGGGAAGAAGGATGCCTTTCACTAGAGTGTCTTGCATAGCATGCTGACAAGGTTTTCTAAGAGAACTAAGAGTAAGCTGCATCTTCTTCCTTCATTCCTTACAAAGTGTGGATGTATTAGTTCATTCCTCCTTATATTTAGCCCTGTGAACATAAATCTCAGGCAATAATACGTAGTGGAGATGGGGCCAAAAACCAGTGATAAATGTCTCATGTCTTTAAACCAGTCAGAGGTTTATCTAAGCTTACAAATTCTGATTGTTAGTGAAAATCTGGGGCTGCTAATTGTGAACATATGGGTAAGGTCCTAACCCTATGGTTTGTAGCTCCTGTTCTAAAAACAGTTCTCAGAATGGCACTGTGAATTACCTATTTCAAATTATTTTTTACCTTTACAAAGCTACATTCTATAGAGCTGGTGATGTATATGGAGAAGTTCCTGACTATGAGAATCAGAACATTTACAAGATCTGAACCTATACCTCTTGGACTATGTATGTGACTCTTTTTTTCAACTTAATTTTTCTCTAATAATTTTTTTTTATTCAACTCTAAAATATTTTAATCACTGCATGACTTCTTCCATAAACTAAGAAAGAAAACAGAAAGGAAAAAAGATGAGCCTTATTACTTGAGGTTATAAATCTCTAGAAGGCCCTTTGATGCTAAGGAGATAGGAACTGTACTTGAATAAATGGAAGAAAGACCTCTAAAATCAAATATAGTCTCAAGTGTGTTATTACTTTATTTTTTTCCTGTTTGATTCACATTATCTATTCTTTAAAATAGAAGTAACATATCCTGACCACCCTTTTTACTTTATTCTAAGCAAAATTTTACTTCAAAGGTGAATAAACTTGCTTCATTTTTGACAGTATCTCCAAGGAGATTCAGAGGAGGGAAAGAAAAAAAGTTATGTGATATGCTAGACCTATAGCTTGGGGAAAATTTCATTGTCAGTTCTAAAATTATTAATCACAGTATCACCCTTGGGAAGGGTTTTAGAGAAAATAATCAGAGAAAAGCTCTCTCAGGAGACTTCTGTGAGTTCCGCACTGGCTGGTTTCTCATATTCTCTTAGTAAAAACGTACTTCAAAGGCTATCAGGCAAAACAATTTTCATTAGTATTAGCGATAAGGCAGTTGACTCATATTAATTTAAACTGAGAGTCATTGTGCTTATGGAGATAATCAGTTTAAGCCACCAGTGAAACCACAGTAGCAACAAAGATCTAAGCTGATCCACCAAAGGATCTCAGAAATCACTAGGAGTTCTCACACACATGCACACCAGTGTCAATCCTCCCTAGCTGCTTTTCAGAATCTAAAAGCAATAACACACTTATTTTTTTCTTTAAGATATAGCACACACATTGGTTGGGTCACCACCAGCATCAACAATCTTCAAACCAGATGGGTGACTAGACAGCAGATAATTTGCTTTGATGGGATCATAGAATCATAGAATAAAAGGCTAGAAGGGTCTTCAAAGATCACCTGATCCAACCTTTCTAAGCAAACATAACCTAGATGAGATGTCCCAGCATTCTGTCCAGCTGAATCATAAAAGTATCCAATGTTGGGGAATCCACCACTTCCCTGCAGAGATTGTTCCAATGGCTGATTCTTTTCATTGTGAAAAATTTTCCTCTTGTGTTCCAACTGGAATCTCCCCAGGAGTAACTTGTACCTGTTACCCCTCATTTTTCTCAAGTGATACCTTCATTTTTCAGTTTTCCATAAGGAATTAATGTGAAAAAAGGCCAGAATCTGTAAAAATCAGCAAAATCTGTAATAAGTCACTAAAATCTGGTGAAACGTGTGGGACAGTTTCCACCAAGATGAGCTCATTATGTCACCTGTAAAGCACCCACAGTTTTAGTGTTACTCAAAGGCCCTGATAAATCTCACTGTGAAAGTTGTTTGAAATGCTTGATACAAAGCTTAGAATAGTAAAGTATCTGGAAGAAAATGATGCATTGTCTTCCGCTGGAACTTATCCAGAAGGTTGGCTGTTAGAGAGTGAAGTATGATAATGACTGCAAATTTATTTGTCACCATAGATTAATTCTTTTCCAGTAAGTTTTTTAATTTTTAAGAATCATATTGTCATAATATGTATATTTAAAATAAACCGTTGCTCTTCCTCATTTTTTCCTTAAAATTAACATGTTTTGTAGTGTTTTAAAAAGTTTTCAGTGTTTGTACTGCTGAGGAGGGTCATGCCTTAGTAGTGCTAAGGTAAGGGTCATGTATTTCACAGGAAATGTCTCTCATAATCATGAAGGTGGTTGAATTATCTCGTTTTTCTTGCGCTTCCTTTTTTCCTTTCCAAGCTGGCATATGAGCATTGATTTAATGAATTATAATGCTTAATTGATCCATGTTTGATCGATTTTTCACTTTTTTAATTTAGAAAGTAAAACTTTCCATCATATTTGAAGTTGAGAGTTATGAGTGAGATAATAGAGGTCTGATTCCAGTGGAAGTTAAAAAGGAAAAAGTTGCCTTGCAAATGTCAAGGCACTTTGTGGTCCAAGATGATTAAAACTAAACTGTTTGCTATATGAATCCCAAGGTGCTGCTATATCTCAGCTACCATGACATTTAGCCAGTGACTTTTCATAGCTTGTTAATAATGTATAGCAATTCCAGTATAAATTTGCAGTGACAGAGCTGGCTTGCTACAGTAGAGCAGTTAACTAGATTTATTTTGGATAGAGAATGGAGATTTGAAAAAAGAAAAAAATTCACAACTGATGTCAAAAGAGATTACACATTTACAAGTCTATTTAGCTAACACAGTTGCTCAGGAGAGGTTTTTTTCATAGTGATCTATTATTCTGCCCGAAGTCCTAATGACCTAATTATGAGACACAAAACATTACCTCACTCATCAAGGTTAACACACATGAAGAAAAATTGATGCCACAAACAAATTTCATACTGTGGATTGGTCCATAAAGTTCATTGATTTTACAAGGCTGAATGAGTCACATAAGCGGGTAAAGGTTACAGCATAAATGCTGTTCTTGTAAGTACAATTGCTGTTAATCATTGCTCCGAGATAAACGTAATAAACTTCTATGTTATAGAACCATGGTTTTTTTGAACATTATATCTCACAGATGCACAAATTATTCATAAGCTGCAAAAGGTCACAAAGCAGATAAAAGTGTGGGAGAGAGGAGGAAAAGGGTACAGATAAAAAAATATTCAAAAGATGAGTTACAAAACAGATTCAAAGAGCGATGAGTTACAACAGGATATGAAGTAGAGCTGTGGGGAAAAATTTGGCTGACATTTCAGTTCTTGCAGATTTTCTCTGATGCTGAAAGTTTACTCACATAGAAGAAATTTTATTGTAGCTGCAGCTATAATTATCATAGATCAAAATACATAATTCTCTTAATCATTTATCAGTCTCTTTGGAATTGTTTTTTATCTCATATTTGGGGCAGTAGAAATGTATGCATGACAGTTGCCCTTACAATAGATAATTAAGATGAAGTAAAACTGACAACAGTTATCACCGCTGCTTTTTTAAAGGCGATTCACATAGGACATCTTGGATTTTTGTTGAAAACTCCATCTAGGAGTTGAAATTTGTTACTGATTTACTCACTTTTAATACAAAATGTTAAAAATATTTTGGCAACCCCAATAAAATTCTGATTAGGCTTGAGTAACTCAATTGCTTCATGAAATGCTTGAACAAGTCTGTGAAGTTTCTTTATCAGATAAGGTCTAAGAGTTAAACCTAAGTATGCATTTACTTACAAAGGCATGAATTGTTTTTTTCTTAAGTAGTAATCAAGGTACGAAATTTGCAGTGGTCATACCTTGGTATGAAAATCAAAAAAACAAAGACCCTGATTTTCATTTGCAGAACGATCATATCCCAGGGACCACACAAAAATGTTTTCTGAAGTATTTGAGTTAGATTTAATGCCATTTATAGCGTAACAACTATTTTGCATATCTGCTTACACTTTCTAATGTCAGTATTCTTTTTTTTTTTGTGTGTCCTCTAATGCTCTAAAAGAAATGACGGAAGGTATGAATGAGGGGCACAACAGAAATATAAATTTAAATAAAGAAGTAAGAATGAACAAAACTCAGGAATTTTTTAAAGTGCTTGTTAAATCCTAAGAAGTGTTAACTTCATTAGCACTCTTAATAAAGCATACTATTCATTACAATTTTGAGAAATTTACAAAAGCTGCTGACATTGAGGTGTTGTATTATGACTTACAAGCACCTATAATATGCTTGCTGCTGGTGTTTCATAATTGCTCAGAATCATTGAGTTAGTAGAGTGCCTGTCTCTGCAGTCATTAAGCATCATTTTCATCTAATTATGCTATCTGAACGCAAGCAAAGTGAACACTGTGGTACTGTAATGTTTACAATAGATAAAACAAATCAGTATGTGAAATACTTGCAGTATTTTTAAATATTCTCTAAGTTAAATGATTGTTTGACTTGGAAGAAAGTGTACTTTGTGCAAATTAATTAATGTGGTATTTGATTTACTGGATATCCAAGAGCTTTTATGACTTCATATTTTTTTCTTGAAAGCAGAGTAATATTTTTTATAACTTCTCTTTGTTAGTAATGCCACCATCACTCTATTTAGTATACATTTAATAAATATTTGAAGTTTTCAGTATGAAATATTTTTTTTACAAAATGTTTATACATATTGGTTTCTCTACTTCAGTGTTTAGAGGGTTAGGCCCATGGCTGTATAGTGCCTCTGAAGTGTCAATATAAACTGAGTAGAAAATCATTGAAAGCTTATCCAGGCTGTATCCTGTGATATGAAGCTGATTCAATTCCATCGATTCTCTCCATTGGAGTTATATCAACCTGCCCCAACTACTTATGACCACAGTAAGTGGGTAAACTGCTTTTGAATTTACTGGTTTCTACCTGTCAGCGAATATACACATCATATATAAAAGTATGCCCACTTGAAGCTGCCAGCAGAAAAGCTCTGAAAAAGACCTTTAAACTTTTCTTCAGTATTTCCATATTGCAGACTGAAAAATCAAGACCGCTCATCTTAGATAAATGTAGGTATAGTTATTCTGTCCAAAATTTTTACACAATAAATGTGTCTTAGTTGATGTTGTGATCACTTTTTTCCAAGTGAAATGACTATGAACACCCCAAAGTACAAACTTGAATTGATCTTAAACTGTCCCAATTTTTCCTGTGTCTAGTTGCCTTTTTTCCTGTAGAATATTCTTTCCATTATTCCACAGGTGTTCATCCTTCCTAGTCTCCATTCACCTATGTGGGAGAAGTCGTTCCCTTCAACTATTTCTTTTCCTTTAATTTTTTTTCAGTATGTTGTGCAACCAGTGGAAAGACAAATGTATCTGCAGAGAAGTATTTAAGCTTACAGTGACCAGAATAATCCTCTGCACGCCTTATTCCACCAAGTGTAAGAGAATCCTAGGGTTATTACAGTTAGGCATGTGAAGTTAAGTGGAACAAATTTGGTTTTAAATACTAGTCTGACATTTGCCAACAGGATGAAAGGCCAAACTGTATCTTCTCGGTAGGTAGGTTTTGCTTAGTGTTTGGTAGCCAAAGAGCTACACAGGTGGCCTTACAGTTCACTCATTAAGGTTTCCTCTTGCACATTATAATCAGGTATTTGGAAAATAATAGTGTGTGCTTCAATTTGTACATTTTCCAAGCAGTATATTGCTGCAATCTGTAACTGATGTAGACTTTGGGAAATCTGCTGTCATTGTCTTGATAGATTCCAAATTCCCATTGCAAAACAAATATATTGAATAGTCAAGGCAGAAATAAACCAAAAGGTAACCAGTGACACACAGTGTCATAATCTTTCAGAAGTGTTACACATACCTATTCCACGGTCTACCCTCCTTCTCTACTGCTTCAGGGGTTGGAAAGCTCAGGTAGACACTGCAGATACTTCATTCTAATGATGTGTTTTGCCTTCACACAATGTAGCTGCTTGAGGAGTAGGTGACAATGACTATTCTGATTTACTCTAACGCAATTTGTTAAGCTACTTATC